>PVLC010001659.1:0-67575 GCA_004027655.1 Graphiurus murinus
TTTTTTTGCGGTACTGGGGATTGAACTCAGGGGCATTCTACCTCCGAGCTATACCCCCAGCCCTATTTTTTATTCTTTATTTTGAAACCAGGTCTCACTAAGTTGCGGAGTGCCTCACTAGGTAGCTGAGGCTGGCCGCGAACCCGGATCCTCCGGTCTCAGCCTCCCGAATGCTGGGATTACAAGCGTGCGCCACCACACCCGGCGACATAGTGCTTTTTAAAAAAATGAATGTTTCTGCTCTTTCCTCTAACTAGTACTAATTCCAAGTGGAGCAAAAGGCATGTTAAAAGTCCTTGAGATGAAGTTTCATTTGTTTTCTTCATGTTTCAGAGACAAGAAGGCCAGTCAGATTGAAGTGAGCAAGGGGAGAAGGTGGGATGAGATCATATCAGTGATCTCTTGGGGGCCCAGGTCATGTATGGGTAAGGACTTTGGATTATGTTTGGATTCCAATCTAATGAATCCAGGCCGATGTAAAGTCAGTGTACAATTGGAGTTTGATTGCTTCCTAATTATTAAATTTAGGTTAAACATTTATGGAAGAATACTAACTATGAGAGGCTTTCAAACCAAGGAGTGACATGATCTGACTTAGGTTTAAATATTCTGAGCCAGGCGTGGTGGTGCACACTTGTAATTCCAGGACTTGGAGGGCTGAGGTAGGAGGATCACAGATTCACAGCCAGCCTCAGCTACTTAGTGAGGCCCTCCACAACTTAAGTGAGACCTTGTTTCAAAAATATAAAATAAAAGGCCTGGGGGGTGTAGCTTGGAGGTATAATACTCCTGGGTTCAATCTCTAGTACCACCACCACCACCAAAAAAAAAAAAAATATATATATATACATATGCACATATGTATACATATATACATATGTGCATATGTATATATTTTCTTACTATGTGGAGAATAAAACTTTAGGGAGATGCAAGGGTAGAAACAGAAGCAACTAGACCAATTAATAGATATTTAAATAGTCCACAATGTAAAAACTAGAAAAAATAAATGATAACAATTTTATTACCATTAATTAATATAAGTTAATTTTATTCTAGGCTATTTAACTTTTATTTGCATTTTTATATACTTTAATATGAGAAATAATGAAATTTTAAAACAATACACTGATGAGTCTATTTAAAAACTCATCTTTTCCTCAAAACATTAGTGAGAAGTCTAGGAGAGATGTAAGAAGGGAGTAACAAATTACAGAATGTATAAGGCTGTGCTATCTCTATATTATTGGAAAAGTCTAAGCAAATTATTATTTGTGAATTGAGCTTCTAAATTGGTTTCTGTGTAAGTACTATGGCTGGTACCCCACTTGTTCTATGCTCTCTCTCTCTCTTTTTTTTTTTTTGTGGTACTGGGAATTGAACTCAGGGGCATTCTACCTCCGAGCTATACCCCCAGCTCTATTTTTTATTCTTTATTTTGAAACAGGGTCTCACTAATTTGCGAAGTGCCTCACTAGGTAGCTGAGGCTAGCCACGAACCCGGATCCTCTGGTCTCAGCCTCCCAAATGCTGGGATTACAAGTGTGTGCCACCACGCCCGGCTGCTCTCTTTTTTAAAATAAAATATTTCCTTCATATAAAATAAAAGGCTGTGATCGAAGTACAAGAGACATTAAAAAATACAAAAATCTTATCTTATATATGACATATGGCAGTGTATTGTGTAAATACGTGTAAACCAGTAGACTAACAAATGTTTTTTTTTGTGTGTGTGTTTTGTTTTGTTTTGATACTGCAGATTGAACCCAGGGGCATTCTAGCTAAGATATACTCCCAGGCCTATTTTATTTTTTATTTTGAAACAGGGTCTCATTATGTTGCTGAGAATCTCACAAAGTTGCGTAGGCAGGTCTCAAGCCTGCAATCCTCCTGTCTTAGCCGCTCAAATATTGGGATAAGAAGCATGCACCACCACACCTGCACAAATGGTTTTAAACATAAACTAGTGTGTAAATTTAAAATGAAATAAAAGTTATTAGAAAGGATTAACATAAAAGTTAAGATTTTGACCTCAAGAAAAACACTTTTTTTCCTCTCTCTCTCTCTAATGTATACATTGATGATACTCTGGATGAAACATCCCATTCATTTTAATGTAGTCAGAACATAGGAATGATTCCCAAGTAGAATATTGCTGTACTCAAAAGGGACCGGAAATCTTCAAAGACATTCATCCCCAAAGAATCTGAATCCTAGGGAAATGGATGGACCTGGAGAACATTGTGTTAAGTGAGATTAGCTAGCTAGTCATAGAAAGAGAAGGGTCATATGTTTTTTATCATGTACAGAAGCTAGGGAGTAATTGGGATACAAGAGGAACTTTAGATAGTGGAGGAGAAATCGCAGTGGAGTGATGGAGGGGGTTTAGGGAATGGTGGGTGTGGGAAGGAGAATTGATGAAGAAAACACTTTCACTCATGTTATATACACATGTGAAATTACCAGTGTCAGTCTCAATATCATGTATGGGGATGGGGAGAGAGTGGGGAGGGAACTGGGGCGGGGAGCTCATCAAGTGCTGTATGAATATATGTCTCTATGAACTACATTATGATGTGAAACTATGAAGCACCAATAAAAGTGTATATATATGTATATAATTATTTCCAGCTCAAAGTGTGTGTGTGTGTGTGTGTGTGTTGTGTGTGTGTGTGTGTAATTATGCCCAACTCAGAACAGTAATGATTTTTAAGTACCACAACTCTTCTGGGTCTCAGATCTGCTTATTATTAAACATTGTCCATATCCTTGAAATTAAAAAAAAATATGATGAATGAGACATTCCTATACCTCTTACAGTACTTGAGTGTCACAAGTCACCATTTGAGAGCCGAGCCAATGAGCTGAAACACCTGTTTCACACAATACCTAATCCTGCATAAGCAAAGATCATCACCAGTGGTTACAAGTGTAAGCATTTATTTACTATAACTAGGAAAATCAAGTCAATATAAGTAATAATCATATTAAAATGAAAAAGATGTTGAAAATATTTGAAAGCTTATAGAATTCTTCAGCATACTCTTCTGTTTTATTCAGCACAAAATATTTTATTCTAATTGTACATTTACAGTAGTTTATAGTTTAGAGTAGTTTGATATAAACAAGAATCTGATTATAAAGATAAAATACTTAAAGTGTATTAAGTAAATGGAAACTACTTATTTCATGCCAAATTCAAATTATTTTAAATACACAGTAGTCCCCTCTTCTCTGCAGTTGTACTTTCCAGAGTTTGATTTCTTGCAGTCAACCACTTAATATTCCAAAAATATTAAGTGAGATATTTCAGAAATAAACAATTCATATGCTTTAAATTGTACATCATTCTGAGTAGCATAATGAAGTCTCATGCCCTCCTGCTCTGTCCCACCTGGGACATGAATTATCCCTTTGTCCAGCATATCCACACTGTATACTCCCTGCCCATTAGTCACTTAGTAGCCATCCCCATTATCAGAGTTGACTGCTGTGATTATTGAGGTGCTTGTGACAAGTAACTCTTATTTTACCTAACAGTGGCCCCCAACTGCAAGAGTGATGATGCTGACAAGTCAGATATGGAAAAGAGAAGCTGGGAAGTGCTTCCTTTAAGTGAAGAGGTCAAAGTTCTGGACTAAATAAGGAAAGAAAAATTATATGCTGAAATTGCTAAGATCTAAGGCAAAAATGAATCTTCTATCTTGTGAAGAAGAAAAAAGAAATAAATACCAGAAGGATGAGTACAGTACAGTAAAATGTTTTGAGAGAACACATTAATTTACCTTTTATTACGGTAAATTATAGTTGTTGTATGTTGTTAATAGTTGATGTTGTTAATCTCTTATTATGCCTAACTTATAAATTAAATTTTGTCATAGGTATGTATGCATAGGAAAAAACAGTACATTTAGGGTTTGGTAGTACTCATGCTTTCAGGTGTCCACTGGGTGTCTTAGAATGTGTTCCCCATGGAAAAAAGGGGTGACTACTGTATAGCTGTTTGGCTGTGGTAAAATATGATACGAAACATTTAAAATTTCTTTTAAGAGTTACTAAATATTTCTAAAACAGGAAAATCAAACTACTTAACCAACTTAGAATCTGACAGTTAACTTCCAAACCCCATACCAGAGGTGTTTCTCATAAGACATCTGCTAGTACAATAGTAATTTTTTTTTTTTTTTTTTTTTTTTTGTGGTACTGGGGATTGAACTCAGGAGCATTCTACCTCCAAGCTATTCCCCCAGCCCTTTTTTTAAATTCTTTATTTTGAAACAGGGTCTCACTAAGTTGCGGAGTACCTCACTAGGTAGCTGAGGCTGGCCGCGAACCCAGATCCTCCGGTCTCAGCCTCCCAAATGAGTAATATTAAACAAAATCCCTAATATTAAATTCCAAAGTCAACCCAGAGTACTTGCAATTAAAAAATAGTAAAACAAAATGTTTCCCTTTAAAAAATCTTTGTGTTCTATAATTATAGAAAATTGTAAACCTTTAGGAATGATCATTTGGAATATGGCATGTCTAAGATATAATTATGTGAAAAAAAAGCAAGTTGGAGGACATTCTGTTAGTTTAATCCCAATTTGGTTAGTAGAATTTTTTTCTTTAATTGTGAAAATATGCACAAAATTCTTCAGCAAACTCTTAAAATAGTTTCCTGTGTTCAAGGGGTTCTGGAATGTGAGGCTCTCAAACATAATCTTAGCATACCCTTTAATAGATAGGCTTGGACTCGACTTAACTTTACCTCTTTCTTTTCTCACCATGTTGCTTAGGCTGGCCTCAAACTCCTGGGCTCAAACTGTGTTCCTGTCTTGTCTGCACACTGCCCTACCCACCTTAGAAATGGGTTTGGAAGAGTTAGAATGGTGTCTATGAGTCTGCCTTTTTCATAAATACCTGTACCAGGATTTTGATGCAAATGGTTTGCCTACTGCCCTGTCAAGCTGCTTTGTGAAATGTTGGTACCATGGACAAAGGAAGGAAACAAGCCCCAAAGCAGCCCTTTTAAACATAGTAGCTCTTCTTTTTTTTTTTTTGGTTATTTCAAGGCTTCTTTGAAGAAAATTTGTGAAATTAATTAGACAGATTTGAAAACCACCATTTGAGATGACTGGCCGTATCAGAAATTCTTGTAGAGTTTGAGGGTATTTGGTAATTCATACCTCAACTATCACATGTTTATTTGATGATTTCCATTTTTGAGAACAGTTTCACAATTTTTGCACTTTAGCCA
Source organism: Graphiurus murinus (assembly GCA_004027655.1). Lineage (NCBI taxonomy): Eukaryota > Metazoa > Chordata > Mammalia > Rodentia > Gliridae > Graphiurus > Graphiurus murinus. The sequence goes on from PVLC010001659.1 coordinate 5,243, forward strand.
CTTAAACCTGAGTAGATGGATTAAAAATGTAAGAATTATTTCTGCAGTGAAGTATTTCATATATATACTTTATGAACAGTTTGCTGTTATAAATTTATCTGTTCTGTGGGAAATAAAGATCAGAAAAAATATGTATTTAAAATAAAACCAATCAGTTTTATTCATATTTTTCATATCAAGTGCTTCATATTTTTTCTGTGTAATAATGATATCTAATAATTTTAAAGTGATCTATTTTTGTTTTGATCTGTTTTCTATATAATGATATCTAGTAATTTTAAAGTGATCTATTTTCTCATCATTTTATAACAATTGTTTATGTGATAAAATGAGGAAAAATATTTATAGGATATTTGCTTTGTTAAATAATATATTTTTGATTTTTGAAACAAATAAACATACATTTTCCTTTCATAGATTATTCCCCTCTTTCCTTGAAAAAAAAAATGGTAGGGAAAGTTAAGACTTTCCTTTTTATATATCCTTCTGTACACTGCTGCATCTTTTTAAAGTCATGTATATATGTACCCCATTTATAATAAAAATTTAATTTATAAGAAAAAGCTACATGTTTTCTTTAATACTTGGATCACAGCCTTATACTGAAAATGAAAGAAGTTTGGAACTTGAGATGGAAGTAAAAGGCTAATGCTCTCAGCTGATGGTGAGAGTAGAGAATATATGTGGACAGAGCTGAGCCTGCACAGCAGACCACTGTCTCCGCTGAGGCTCCTGAGGCTCCCAGGCCACCCTCTTGCTCCAGGCTTAGGGCCCCCATCACGTGCTCTCTGTGAGACTTCCCTTGTGGCTTTTGTATGTCTTTATGATAAATACTGTTTTTCTTAAGGCAACTGCATGGTCATTTGTTCCTTGAAAGTAGAGAAGCCTAAACAGAACAATATTCACTGTAGAAAATATCGAAAATAGCAGCCGACCCTGGTGGTGCACACTTGTAATTTCAGTACTTGGGAGGCTGAGACAGGAGGATCGCAGGTTTGAGCACAGCCTTAACTGCTTAGGGAGACTCTCAGTGATTTATCAACTTGCTGTTTCAAAATTTAAAAACAGGGCTGGGTATGTAGCTCCGAGGTAGAATGCCCCTGGGTTTAGTCCTCAGTACCCCCCTATGCACTATATATATATATTACAGAAAACAAATTTCTAATCCCACATCTCACAGCTATTAACTCTGTATTTACTTCCATTATTTTTCAGAATTTATATTTTAAAATTGTGGTCTTACAACTTTTCCAGTGTGCTGAGCTCTGAGGTTTTATTTCTAGTTCAGAGGAAAATAAAAGTAAAGCCAAGTGAAATGAAAATAATTGGAGAAACCATTTAGTGAATATGTATGTTTGAGATTGGAATTTTGGAGAGATTTAGTTTTATTATAAAAAGAACCGTAAAAAATATGCTTCTAAGCTGATGAGAAAATCAGTGTCATTTATAGTTTTTACAGTTTCCTCTGTGCAGCTCAGTTATTATACATTTGTAAAAGTTTGGATTAAATGTTTTGTTAGGGAAGACTCTATTTCCTGTTGCCAGGGGAAGCCTTTTGACATCTGTGGCTTTTTTTTAGCAGAAACTTGATTTGTTTTAGGGGTGCAGAGTTACACTGAAAGTTCACTGATGTATTAAATATTGTCGTGTTAGTGAATAACGAAAACTAGCTAGCTGATTAGTGGGTTGAGTACTTCCATCTAGTGTCTCCCATAGGGAGGCAAGCTTATCTGAAGCTGGATTGTGAAGGTAGAATGAGAACAGTGGGGATGAATGAGAAGATTCAAATGTATGAAGTCACCGTGTTTTGAAGACTTGACTTGTCTCTCCTTTATCTTTGCATTGTCTGCATGGCCAGTGCCTGAGTTCCTGAAAACCAGCCTTCTTAATGTGCCTCTGTGCTCATTCACCTGCATTCATGGATACTTCCGTTGTGTTATTACTCCTGGTTCCTATATTTCTTGAGTCAATTCTTACTCTTTTTTTTTTGCGGTACTGGGGATTGAACCCAGGGGCATTCTACCTCCGAGCTACATCTCCAGCCCTATTTTTTATTCTTTATTTTGAAACAGGGTCTCACTAAGTTGCAGAGGGCCTCATTAAGTAGCTGAGGCTGGTTGCGAACCTGCGATCCTCCTGTCTCAGCCTCCCAAGTACTGGGATTACAGTCATGCACTACCACGCCCGGCTTGAGTCAATTCTTAATCCATTCACCTCTGTGGAAATGGAGAATTAAGAGAGCTATCATGAGAGTTCCTCCTTCACATTGAAAGGCTATTGTGAAAGTTGAAATTGGGTTTCCTTTTCAAACAGGGTGGTTTCCCTGAAGTTATTTGCTACCTCCTTTCACTGCCATTGGCAGCAAATGTTCCCTCTGTCAATTAAAATGACCAGACTTTTCTCCCATTACTAACTACTGTACAACCCTCAGGAACCAGGAAGGATCAGAGGAAAGAGTGCTAAGACTGATTTATCCATATTCTCCATGGGAGAGGCCACATGTAAATACTGTTGTGGGACAAGATGATCCTAAAGTCACCCTGATTCTGCTATAAATATGAGCTATATTTCAAAATCTAATTTTTCTTTAAAATAAAACACACTAAAATTATTTTAAAAATTTATATCTGAGGTGTTAAAGGACTGTCATTACATGTTTAGGTTTATGTGATTATAAAGATTCTTCTTTAAGGACACTATGTTTTTTGTGAGTGATGTGTTAAGCACCTTTCTGTTTGAATGTTATTTTCTGTCGGCCTTTGTGAACACTGGCTAGCCTGAGAAGAAATACAAAGCATAATATTTAGAATATTATTTACATTTATATGACCATGTCGGACTTGAAGCAGCTTTAGAAAGAATTTTTTAATTTCAGTATTTATTAAGTTCAGTTTATTCAGTCATTCAGTACATATTTAAGTTCCTACTCTATGCAAACAAGTGGCTTGGTTCTAGGGACAGGGAGGTAAGCAGAACATGTACTTCTTGCGCTTGAAGAACTTGTAGACACGCAAGTAGAGAGTAGGATTACAATGCAAACACGTTTAAATATAAAGCAGCAGCTCTATGTAATAAGCTGGTATAAAGGGTAGATATACCAGAATATATCATAGAGAGAAATATGAGTAGTAGTCTGAGAAATCACAGTAGGTTTCTCTGAATTTGAGCTGAGATCTGAAAAAGAAGTTAGAATTAAGTAGCATGGAAGGAGGGGACACTTCCCAGGTACCCTGTGAGGAAACTTGGTGCTTTTGAAAAACTTCACTATAAAGAGAGATTAGAGGACTAGAGGGAGAATATACAACTTCAAGATAATCCTTTAGAGGCCAGTAGGACCAGACAATAAAAATCTTTGAGGTCATAGTAAGGATTTTGGTCTTGAGAGCAATAAGAAGTTATTAAAAGAGTATGAGTACCATAACTGTTTATGTAAGAAATTAACATCTATTTAACTTGATAGCTGTATAGTAGTTCCTTATGTTATATAATCATAAGCCTGAGTCTTGGTGGTAGTGGTAATACTTCACTGCCATTTATTTATTTATTTATTTATTTATTTATTTATTTATTTATTTATTTATTTGCTTGCAGAACTGGGGATGGAACCCAGGGACATTCTACCTCTGAGCTATACCCCCAGCTCTATTTTTAATTCTTTATTTTGAAACAGGGTCTCACTGAGTTGTAGAGAGCCTCACTAAATAGCTGAGGCTGGCCGGCAACCTGCGATCCTCCTGTCTCAGCCTCCTAAGTATTGGGATTACAAGTGTGTGCCACCATGCCCAGCTACTGTATTAACTCTAATTCTTTTTTTTTTTTTTGTGGTACTGGGGATTGAACTCAGGGGCATTCTACCTCCGAGCTACACCCCCAGACCGATTTTTTATTCTTTATTTTGAAACCGAGTCTCACTAAGTTGCAGAGTGCCTCACTAGGTAGCTGAGGCTGGCCTCGAACCTGGATCCTCCAGTCTCAGCCTCCCGAATGCTGGGATTACAAGCGTGTGCCACCACGCCTGGCTTAACTCTAATTCTTATAACTAATGAGGCAGTTGATACTAGCTTCATTCTACAGATGATGAAACTGATGGAATTAAGTCAAGCCTAGAACTCAGTTCAGGTGTTTGTGATACCATATTTCTGTTGGATAATAGGAATTCACTAAAAAATTGTCCACTGTATACTTTTTGGCCCAATTGTGCATTCAGATGTTTTCAATAATGATAAACTAGTGCTTCTCTCAGTTGGGTCATTTTGATTTTCAAACTGAATTGAAGAAAAAAGTAGCTTCTCTTAGTTGCCACCAGAGGGAGATAGAAGGATTGATTTTTAACAAGCTTTGAAATTCTCCAAGTTAGGAATATTTGTCTATATGGAATTCTGATAAATTTATACTAAGATTAATTCTTTAAGTGACATATTTATATAATATATTTTCATTTTGACTTAAAAGTTTGGTGTGTATCTAGGTGTTGAAAAGAAGTCTGGAAAGATAGGTAGCAAAATATAAAACGAATGCTACCCTTTAATCGTGATTTTGCTTGTCTTCTCTTCTCCTCCCTTCTTTTGACCTTCCTCCCTTTTTGAATATGTATTAGCATTTTCTTATTTTTTTACTATGAACATATTATTTAATAAAATAACACTTATCTGTAGTTTATAAGGGGAGTTTAAAGAGTATTAACTTATTTATAAAATATTTAAGATGTCTGAAATGCATTACCTATAATTTAATTAATTATTAATTTGGGAAATATTTTTCATTTTGAAAAGTTAAATTTAGGACATCACTTATTTGAATCTTAAGAATTCTCAACTACTACAGTCTAAATTTAAGATTTATTGACTAGAAATAAAAGATGTACTTTAAATTCTTGGTTGTCACATTAATAAAACTTTAGGGTATAAAAGAAAAATTCATTTTGAATAATGTATTTAGTAGGATTCAGACTTTGAACTGAGTTTATGGTATTAAATTTCTCATATTAGAATTAATAAATGTATAAAATCAAGTAGCCACTTGAAATGATTAGTAAATAATCTGTATCCCCCATTTTGTGCAGTCCTTGGGATTGTAACCCTACATCTGCAGCTGTTTTATTTTTGTTTTGATACAGAATCTCTAAGTTGTCCCTGCTGGCCTGGAACTTTTAATTTTAATGTATTAGTCTGGCTTGTTTTTTGTTTTTTAACAGCATTGGTAGCTGTTACTTGACAAGTTACTAAACTTCTCTTAGTTTCTTTGTCTTTGTATATAAAATGAGAATGGTAATAAAAAGTCTGTCTTAATTATAGTTGAGGACTTTGTGAAGTCAATAAATGATCAATAAATGTTAATTCATCAGGATTTAAAACATTTTTTTTTTTTGTCATAATCCCAATTCCAACAACCAAACGGAATGGACTTATCATTTAAAGCAAAGGTTCCCAAAGTGGGTGAAACCGCCTCCCAGGGATACTGTAACAAAACACAGATACATAAGACAATGCATACTTGTTGCTTTATTTTTCTGTTTATCTGCTTAAAGAATGTAGATTTCCAGGGTAGGGGAGTGTTGAGTTTTGTTTTTGTTTTTGTTTTCTGAAAAGGGGACAGTAAGCCAAATAAACTTGGGGACCTCTGCTGGGAGTCAATATTAACCCATATCCATAGTCTAGAAACATCCTTCACTGCCTGCCAAGATCTACAACTGTAGGCCTCTCACTCTGGAGTCACCTACTAGAGCAATACACATGATGTGGCACATCATTCTTCCCCTTTGTAGTTTTTGTTTCATTTGATTTCTGTATTAATCAACTTTGCTATAGGAACAATCCCCAAGTCCTGGTGGCTTATAACAGCATGCCAATACATGGAAGCTCCGGGCTGCTGGTACAGCGGGGCTCCACTCCACAAGTTTTCATTCCAAAACCCGGGCTAAAGGAATAGCCCATCTCCACCTATCATTTGCATGGTGGGGAGTTGAACTCAGGCCTGCTAAAACTTGTGATACCTCCTAAGGCTACTGTCACGTGTGGAGTGCTTCCTAAGTGCCAAAGCCTGTCACATTGTCAGGCTCAAAGTCAGTGAGGCAGAGGGACAAGTATCTTCCCACAGGAGATATAGGCAAGTTATAAATCCATAGGTTGGGTGTCAAAGCCTTTCCTAAGGATATGGGTGATAAATTGTGAACAGTAATATAATCTATTATCTGTGTGTGTGTGTGTGTGTGTGTGTGTGTGTTGGGGATTGAACCCAGATTGAACACATACTAGGCAAGTGCTCTCACATCAGGCAACATCCCCAGCCCTTTTAAATTAATTTTTCCTAAATTTTGAGGCACAGTCTCACTAAGTTGCTGAGGCCGGCCTCAAATTTGCGATTGTTCTGCCTCAGCTTCCCAAGTAACTGGGATCATAGGCTTGCACCACTGCACATGGCCACTCTGTCCTTCAGCACACACACGTCAGTTTCCTTCCCTTTGTTTTCAAAATAGATTTATTATTGCCTCATGGAAGTAAAATACATCAAGAATTTCCTTTAGTCACAATAGTCTTGAGGTCTAAACTTCAATATTTTTACATCTTTATGTATATAAATTTCCTTGATCCAGAGAGCAGTGAACTAAAAGACTCTAAAAGACTTCGTCTTGCACAGTATATGTTGCTGGCACAATGATAGGACATCCACAGCAAACATTCCTTTTAAGAAAGGGGGAGAATGGAGCTGCCCTTTTTTGGTACCCGATTCCTTCCTTGTGTGGAGAGTTTTTCTGTCTCTCTAAACCCTATTTTTTCTTGGCTTAAAATAAACTTTCATACCAAGGAAGGAAGGAAAGAAATAAAGAAAGAAGGGAAGAAGGGCAAGAATGGAAGTACATGGGTCCCTAGCAGTTCTGAAAATGTTGTTGGGTGAATGTAATGAGGACTTTTCTGGACACCAGGAGGGGTTCCTTGATTAGTTACTCAGTCTGTTGTTTTTACAACTTCTGGCTCTGTACTCTGTGAGGTGCTTCCTCTAATAAATCACTTTTGTTTCAAGAGCATTGGGGGATATGCCCTTGCTAAATGGGAAATGAGCTAAGGATGGAGCAGCTTTCTCAGCCTGCTTAGAAAGTCAGAGGCCCAAAGGCGATCAAGAAGACTAGTTGTTCCTTAACTCAGACTGGGGTTTATTTGATGTTTGTCTGGTGTCTTTTTATCTATTTGTTTTCAGTCAGATCTGTGTGTCAGTAGCTATGTCTTCAAATCTTTGAGATGTGTGTTTTTCTCTAGCCTTCAATGCAAGTGTCTTGGGCTTATGGGACCACATTCTTAGTCTGTTTCACTTTGTATGTGGGTTCCTCTCTAAGCCATTTTATTTTGTTAAATGGTTTCCTGGGGGCCATATCAAGTCAGAGAACTTAAACGATGTAATAGCCACACTTCTGATATGGTCTTGGCCCTGAGTCTCTGTCTTACTTGACCTTTGAAAAAGCACTTCTTTCGCTGGGCGTGGTGGTGCATGCTTGTAATCCCCAGTACTTGGGAGGCTGAGACTGGAGGATCTGGGTTCATGGCCAGCTTCAGCTACTTAGTGAGGCCCTCCACAACTTAGTGAGACCCTGTTTCAAAATAAAGAATAAAAAAAAAAAAATAGGGCTGGGGGTGTAGCTCAGAGGAAGAATGCCCTTGGGTTCAATCCCCAATACTGCAAAAAAAAAAAAAAAAAAAAAAAAAAAGCACTTCTTTTCTACTTGGATGGGAAATAGCTACAAATTTCTACCTTGCAACTCCAGGATTTTCAGTATTCTCTTTTCTTTTTTCTCCTTGCTTGCAAATGGGCCTGTTTTCTAATAGTATATTATCAAAATCAGTTAATGACAATGAAAGCACCGCTTTTAGTCTTTCCAAGTTACCCAATATTTTATACATTACAGTTTTATTTACCATTGCATTATGTGGTTCCCCATTCTCCCAGTCTCCACTAACAGTTTCCTTGCTATTTGCCACCTGACTCCGAAGTCTGTGTCACATATTTTTATCACCTTTTGCTGGTAGTTATTTTTAAGATAGCAGCCCACTTCTGGTACCAATTTCTGCAGTATTCCTCTCTGTTGTGGTAATTACTTCCAAATTCCAGTGGCTTTTCAAAATAAAAACCACGTATTTCTGAATGACTTTACATGTAGAAGGTGGGTCAGCTCTGGTTCTATCCCAGCCTGTGGCTGTGCTCTAGACCTGTTCTCAGCCCTTACAGGAGATAATCCCATCTCTTGACAGTACTGAAGCAAGAGGGTTGGCTCAAACTCAGACTGCTGCTTAAAGCTTTTGCGTAGATATGGTGTATATTACATCTCTTCACATTTGACTAATAAACCAAATATGTAACTTGGATCATCCCAAAATCAATAACATAGGGATGTCTATTCCTTCCATATATAGACATATGACAAAACATCATAGTGTACAACTGTTTAAAAAAATTTAAGGGTGAATTACCTCAATAAGCTATATGACCATTAGAGTTCTCCAGAGAAAGAAAACTAATAGGATTATGTATATATGTGTAAAAATATTTATTTTAAGGAATTGGGTTATATAATTATAGGGGATGACAAATCTGTGATTTATAGAACAATCTAGGGACTCAAGTAGGATTTCTATGCTATAGTCATGAGGCAGAGTTGCTTCTTCTCTGGGAATTCTGGTTTTGCTCTTAAGGCCTTCAAGTGATTGAATGAGACCTACCTCGATTATAGAGAGTAAACTCCTTTACTTCAGATCAACTGCTTTTAGATGCTAATCATTTACAAAATATCTTCCCAGCAACCATAGGCTTATGTTCAGCCTAACAACTGGGCACCATAGCTGAGTCATGTTGACACAAAGTTTAACCATCACATATACACAGTGCTTAGCAGATAGTAGAATATGAATCTGGAGAGCACTTTCTAATAGATCTCATGATGAGTTAGCACACAGATCAGCTTGATCAGAACTAATAAAGTAGTTGTATTTGAGTGAAGATAAGCACTGAATACCTATGATGGCTTGGTAAGCTATGGCCTCCTGCCTGTTTTACACATAAAGTGTTAGAGGAGCATAGCCATTCAATTCATTACACGTTGTTTGTGGCTGTTTTCATCCTTCAGTGGCAGAGTTGAGAAGTTACAACAGAGACCATATGGTCTGCGAAGCCTAAAACACGTAGTCCCTAGCCTTTCACAGATAGTTTCTCAACCTCTGCAGGACACACATAGAGAAGATTCTTACAGTTCTTGTTCTGTTTTGGTCCACTCCTGGTTTAGTGTTTCATTCACATTAGACTTTAGAGTAATAATGTTTCATTGTTTGAAGCCAGAGATTTTATTAGAATAATAAAATTAATAATGTCTTAGTTTTTATTGCATGGCCATGCAGATTTCTTTTAGATCATGTACTAAATTCAGTTTTCATGGATAAAACACAGATGAATTCTTTTTAGATTTTATTTTTATTTTTCCTTCTCTAGCTTCCATATATGAGAGAAAACATGACCCTTAACTTTCCAAGTCTGTTTTATTTCACATATGTAATACTTTCCAGTTCTAGCCATTTTTCTGCAAGTGGAATAATTTTGTTCTTTATGGCTGACTCAAATTCCATTATGTATGTATACATATTTGTTTTTTGGCAGAGAGGGGGAATTGAACCCAGGGGCATTCTAATTCCAAGCTACACCCCGGGCACCTTACACCTGTAATCCTCATACTTAGGAGATTGAGACAAGAGGATTGCAACTTCAAGGACAGCCTCTGCAAGTAGTGAGATTCTCATCAATACTAGGAAGATTCTCTTTCAAAATAAAAATAAGATAGAGGTGGGTGTGTAGCTTGGAGGTGGTATGCCCTTGGGTTCAATTCCCAGTAAAAACATACACACACACAATAAATAAATAAAATAAAATAAATTAAAAAACAAAACCAACCAACCAACCCACCAAACAAACAAACAAACAGGGTCTTGCTAAGTTGCTGAGGCTTGCCTTGAGTCTGCGATCCTCTTGTCTCAGCCTTCGAAGTACTGGGATTATAGGCATTTGTCACCATTCCTGGCTCTTTTAGGTTTTAAAAGAATACTTGCATATCTCTGGTAAAGAAGGAAAAGTGTTTTTTTCTATAAAGATTCATTAGCTTAATATTATAAATATAGATTTATATATATATATATTCCATCTTAAGAGGATAAAAGTTATATTTTTGTACCAAACTCATTCCATAGATGATTAAGAAAAATATGAACTATTATTTCCTAATTTGATTGTTTTTAATATCTCCAAATTTGAATTAGATTACACGATGTTTGTATTTCTATAATGAAGAATGAATTGCATCTTTATTTAGTGGAGAAAGTTTAGACTCTGGATTCAAACAATTCTAGATTTACATTTAATGGATTAAAACAACAACTGTTTTATTTTCTGCTGACTGGAGGTCAGCAACTTGTCTGAACTCTCCCATGTGGTGGTTCCTCCGGTCATCTGGTGGCTCCGCCAGGACTGTGTGACTAAGATGGTCTCAGTGGTCTGTCTGACGCTTGATGCTGGCTAGCATGGTTGGGTGACTGGCTCCCTGTCTTTCTTTTTTTTTTTTTTTTTTTTTGCGGCACTAGGGATTGAACCCAGGGGCATTCTACCTCCGAGCTACATCCCCAGCCCTATTTTTTTTTATTCTTTCTTTTGAAACCAGGTCTCACTAAGTTGCGGAGTGCCTCACTAGGTAGCTGAGGCTGGCCGCGAACCCGGATCCTCTGGTCTCAGCCTCCCGAATGCTGGGATTACAAGCGTGCGCCACCACGCCCGGCTCCCTGTCTTTCATCTTGTATCTCTTTTATCCTCAAGAGGGTTAGCTTTGCTCAACATGCCAGCAGGATCCAAGAGGGCTAAAGCAGAGCTGCAAGATTTCTTGAGGCCTAGATTCTGAATCACTTCTGTATTCTGTTTGTCAAATGAAATAAGTTGCAAGTCCATTCTAGATTCAAGGGACAAGGCAAAAAATGCCAGGTCTTGATGGGAGGAATAACAGTCAAATTGCCAAGGGATGGGCTTGCAGGAATTAAAGGAATTAAAGTGTGGCAGAGTCTACCACCATAAAGTACTTGGCGTCTTTATGTCCTTCTTGGAAAGTAGAAGTAACAATATGACTTAAATTGAGGGGTTCTTCTTAAAGTTTAACAGTTATGTATGCACCTAGATGTAGTTCTTAAACAATGTTAAAAGAGAATCTTTATTTTATATGCTATGTTTTTACTACAGATCTAAATATGAGAATAAGCATTCTTTTTCATTATTAATTTGGCCATGTGTTTTTAATATGGGATACACATACACACACAAACACTCACTCACTGGAAGGAAATCCTTTATAAAATAGCTGTGTGGGAATACTTACAAGATACACTTTCCGATAATCTTCTATTTCTATGTACAGCTCTTCATGTTTCCCATTTAAAATTTTAAAAACATTTGCTAGTATTGTGATGTTTGTTTTCAGTCTAATTCTTGAAGTCTTATAAGTCTTAGCAAACATTTTTATTTAATGTTTCCTTGCAAAGCCTATAAAAATAGAAAGCAAAAGGAATAAAAATATCTTCTGTTGTTTTTCATTGTGGACAAGCTCAATTAGAGGCTCCTTAACAAGTGTATTCATTTTGCTCTTTTACCTAAAACTGATTGTTTTGAGATATAAGACATTGGAAAAAATATTTGTTAAAACTCACCAAAGATATTGCTTTGTTTATTGGTGTATATAGAGTTGGGAGGCAACAATAGATCCTCTTTGGTTTTTACTTTTATATTTTATTTTTCCATTATCAAAATTATCAGATGCTGATTATTTTTATTTAGATGCCACTTTCATTAGTTGTTACAAATACTGGGATTAATAACTTTCTATATTTTTGTTGGTACATTGTAATTATACATCATAATGAGATTCAAAGTGATAGAAAACATACATGCACACATCAATTGGTGTATTTCTTTCTGCATCCTGCCCCACTCCCTTCCCCATTTGTAGGAAAATGGATGGAACTAGAGAATATCATGGTAAGTGAGATCAACCAGTCTCAGAAGGCACAGGTTGTATGTTTTTTCTCATATGTGGAAGCTAGAGAGGAAAATAGGAAACAAAAGGGACTTCTGATAAATTAGGAGAGAGATCAGTAGACTAGTGGAGGAGGAAAAAGGGGGATTGAGGAAGGAACAGTTCAAATAGTGCTGTGTCCTATAGGTGAAGGTATCACTGCTCTTACATTTAAAAAAATTTACTCATGACATTTACACATTTTAAGAACTCTAATTTTAATATATTTTTCTAAAAATATTAACTAACAGTTATTTTTTTCCAATTGCCTAACATTTTAAAGGGGATATTGAATAAAATCTTACTTGACCAACCTGAGGGCTCTTTTCTTATATGACATGCATTATAATTTGTTCTATTTAAGATCTATGCATATATTTACATTGTATTTGGAATTTAATTCATCGTCTTTTGAGGAAAGATGAAAATAAGCAGTATTAAAAACAAATGAATAATGAGAAATGTGTGCATGGATGTCTTTACCTGTACTAGCTTGTACCCAACAAAGATGTGTGATTAACCCTGTTGTACCCAAGAAATGTATAAAAATCCATGCTAAAAAAATAAAAAAAATGAAAATGAAAAAAAAAATAAACACCATACATGAGAAAAAAAAAAAAATGAAGCTGAGCATGGTAACACATGCCTGTGATCCCAGTATTTGGGAGGTTGAGACAGGAGGATCTTAAGTTTGAGGACAACCTCAAATCTTGTTTCAAAATAAAAAATAAAATAGAGATGGGAGTGTGGCTCAGAGATAGAACACCCCTGGATTCAATCCCCAGTACCATGAAAAACAAGCAAGCAAACAAAAACCAACCAACCAAACAAAAAAAAAACCCAAAACAAATGAGCCAGGTGGAGTGGTGCACATCTATCTAAAATCCCAGTATTGGGGGATTGAGACAGAAAGATTGCAATTTGGAGGACAGCTTCAGCAATGTGGTAAGACTCTCAGCAACTTAGTGAGACCATTTCAAAATAAAAAAATAAAGTAGGACTGAAGGTGTAGCTCGAAGATAGAATGCCCCTGCGTTCAATTCCCAGCTCTACCTTCCCCTACCCCCCTGCAAAACCCAAAAACAACTTACTAAAGTTAGAGAGGCAACTTCCAGTCTGTATTTTTAACAAACTTTTTTGAGTGCCTAGACAGTTCTAATAAAGGGACAAATACCTGAACTAGGGAGGGGTAGACAGTCTGGTATTCAAATAGACTAGAATAGAATCAAACTGGGTGGTTAGGAAATCTTGGCAAAGCAGCACCCGCTCCGTTTTTCTGATTCTAGTTATTTTTTTTCCCTCAGACTCATAGCCACCTGAGATTTGCAGAAGTTAGATTTATCAAACATCTTTTTAGTCCTTGACATTTTTATGTAGAGAAATTCAGCAAAGCAGGATTAAGCTTATTATTGCCTTGATCAGAGAAATCGTTGATAGAATATAATTTATCATTGAATCCTAACTGCATACTTTCACATAACAGTAGAAGGATAAGAGAGGTGAATAAGGCATTATTAAATGAGGATAAGGAAAAAATCATGAGGGTCAGGGAGAAAGAAGTTGGTCATACAGCTTTTGTTTTCCTGGTTTAACATTCTCCTTTTTCTTTTCTATTACGTAAGCTCTAATTTGCTGTTATATAAGAGGGGAGAAATAAATAACCTTTGGGCTAAATGGAACGGGGGAAATATTTCTAACCAGTCCAATGAACTGTAGAACAGTTCTTAATTGTGCAGCCTAATCTTTAAGGAATGTTCATGCTTTGTGAGCTTTACTCTGCACTGTTTGCTCAGTTTTGAATTGTGTTAGAGATTGTCTTTAGTAATGGGGAATCTTGGTAATTATAAGGGTACTGTAGAAGCCCATTTCTTTGTTTCAATTAAGCATTTTTGGGGAATTTGCCTCAAATATATTTACATATATTTTTTCCTAGTGGAGATTTTTTTTTTTTTTTTTTTTTTTTTTTTTTGCGGTACTGGGGATTGAACTCGGGGGCATTCTACCTCCGAGCTATACCCCCAGCCCTATATTTTATTCTTTATTTTGAAACCGAGTCTCACTAAGTTGCGGAGTGCCTCACTAGGTAGCTGAGGCTGGCCGCGAACCCGGATCCTCGGGTCTCAGCCTCCCGAATGCTGGGATTACAAGCGTGCGCCACCACGCCCGGCCCTAGTGGAGATTTTATTTAGTTGCTTCTCTCATTTTTTTTTCTCAAAGACCTTTATCTTTATGATTGTTTTTTCAGGTGCTATTTTTTTTCATGGTGAATTTTTTTTTTTTAAGTGTAGTCTCAAAGTTTATTCAGGTTTCTGGGTAAGGTAGATTATGATATTTGGCATATTAAAGTAATTGTTTAGTCTTATAAACATTTCAAGGCAAATTAAAATTCCACTGGTTATTGCTTAATATAAATTCTTGCAAGTGAACAAAACAGTATGTCAGGATAAATTATTGTTTTACACTTGATTCTAAAGTGGCAAAAAGAACCTCATGAAAAGGCAATTCCCTTAATCCTTTAAGATTAAATTCCTTTTAAAAAGTGTTTAGAGCCGGGCGTGGTGGCGCACGCTTGTAATCCCAGCATTTGGGAGGCTGAGACTGGAGGATCCGGGTTCGCGGCCAGCCTCAGCTACCTAGTGAGGCCCTCTGCAACTTAGTGAGACCCAGTTTCAAAATAAATAATAAAAAAATAGGGCTGGGGGTGTAGCTCGGAGGTAGAACGCCCCTGAGTTCAATCCCCAGTACCGAAAAAAAAAAAAAAAGTGTTTAGATAAGACTGAGTCCCACATTTTACCTCTGGTGGTGCCTGCCTGCTCCTCTACCCTTATCTCATTCTGGGAGCCCTCTCACTGATTATGCATCAGCTACACTGGCCTTCTTTCAAATATGCCAAGCTCCTTTCACTAGTTATTCTCTCTCTCTGGAATGTAAATCCTCATAGGCTGGTTCTTCCTCATCATTCTGAGCTCATCATCATGATCACCTTTTCAGAACAGCCTTTCCTGATTACCAGCCTAACATTATTCCCTAGCATTTCTAGCACAGCTTCTCTATGCTTACCTGATAACTTGTATTCCTTAGATGTTTAGTCTCTGTCTTTTCTCTTTAGAGCATCACGTTCCATTAGGAAAGAGGCTTTGGCTGCCTTACTGCTGTATCTCCAGTGCCATGCCAGACATGTAGAAGGTGCTTCCTAAAAGTTTACATGTGCAAATGTAGGTGTTTTCATCCTTTTTTTTTTTTTTTTTTTTTTATAAAGGACATCTGAGTTTATTGTGTTTTAAAATTTTAAGAGATATTTGCAAAGCTGGGTGTGGTGACCCATGCCTGTAATCTCAGAACTTGGGAGGCTGACACAGGAGGATCACAGATTTGCAGCCAGCCTCAGCAACTTAGCGAGGCCCTCCACAACTTAGTGAGATCCTGTTTCAAAATAAAAAATAAAATAGAGCTAGGGTATAGCTTGGAGGTAGAATGTCTCTATATTCATCCCCAGTACAAAAAAAAAAAAGAGCAAATGCGAGTTTTGCATTTTTATATCAAAAGATTTTTTTCAGATAATTACAGAAATAGAAATAAATTAGTAGAAAGAGCAAAACAATAGAATTCTCCAGTCATTCTGCAGCTATTTACAGTTGCCTCGTAGCAGACAAAATCCTCTATAGAATATCTGGAGGAGAGAGGGGCTGAAGGATGAGTTCAGTCACATTTGCATATCGCCAGTCATGGTAGCACATATTTGTAATCCCAGTACTTGTATTTGGGAGGCTGAGACAGGAGAATTGCAAGTTCGCAGCCAGTCTCAGCTTCTTGGTGATGCTCTCTGCAACTTAGTGAGACCCTGTTTCAAAATAAGGAATAAAAAAAATAGGGCTGGGGATGTAGCTCAGAGGTAGAATGCCCCTGAGTTCAATTCCCAGTACCGCAAAAAAAAAAAAAAAAAAAACCCAAAAAACAGGAAAAAAAAAAAAAAACCAAAACACACACACACACAACACACAACACACACACACACACACACACACACACACGCGCGCGCGCACACAAGCACACGTATACACACACACACACACACACACACACAAGACAGGGTTCAGAGAGCTTCCTGGTTGGTAAACACAGAAAGGAACATGGAGGGTGGTACTCTAGGAGATGGTAAGGAAGCTCTGTGCCCCTTCCCACATACTTTTCTCTGTATGTCTCTTTCATCCAGCTGTTCATCTGTATCCTTGCTAATCCCCTTTATAATAAATGGGTAAATGTAAGTGAGGTGTTTCCCGGAGACCGATAAGTCATTCTGGCAAGTTGATCAAACCAGAGGAGGGGTCATGGAAGCTGTAGTTTGTAGCCAGTCAGTCACAAGCATAGGCACAACGTGGACTTGCACTTGGATTCTTTTGCAGTCTGTTTTCTGTTGCTGTAACAGAATAAATGCCCAGGACTTGACCCATAGTCCTGGGGGATGAAAGTTCAAGAGCATAGTACAGGTGTCTGTTCCACTTCTGGTAAGGCCATCATTACGTAGTGAGAGGTGAAAGAGCAAGTGAGCATGTGCAAAAGAGACAAACACAGGGCAGCCTCACTTTATAACGGCCAGCTCTCATGGTTACTAGTCCAGTCTTGCAACTCTCAAAGGCCTCACCACCTGTGAACACTGTTAAAGTGAGGACCAAATTTCAGTATGAGTTTTGGAGGGGACAAACCTATTCAAACCATGGCAGCATCTAAGGTGAAGAGGGTAGCAGTTTTGTAGAGCTGAGCCCTTAACCTGTGCTATCTCCAGGTAAGGAGTGTCCCCGTTCGTTCAGTTGTAGGACATTCCGTTGATGTCCCCTGGAAAATGATGTGGTATGTGGGTAAAACTCCCATGCATATGGTCATAGATGTATTCCATGATACGTGTGAGAGTAGAAGAAACAGTTTGGTTTTTCCTATCTCATAGAGTGCTTACAATTTTAAAATGAGGATCCATTGCTTTCATCAGATTCTTAAAGGTATCCATGACACCAAAATTGTTAAGATTCTGTGAGTTATAAATGTTTGTGTGTGTGGTTCTGGGGTTTGAACCTAGGGACATTCTACCTCTGAGCTGTACTTCCAGCCCTATTTTATTTTTCATTTTGAAACAGGGTCTCACTAAGTTTTGGAAGGCCTCACTAAGTTGCTGAGGCTGGCCACGAACTTGTGATCCTCCTGTCTCAGCCTCCCAAGTGCTGGGATTACAGGCATGTGCCACCACGCCTGGCCTACTTATACATTTTGTTCAGCATGATTCCCCTGTTTTAAGCATATTTCTATGAAAGTTTTGCTGTCATCCTTATATTTTTCTTTTGGATGATATATTAAAAATTGCCTTAAAGTCAAAACTGGTTACCCGATCATTTAGCTGTTATCTGTTGAGCCCCCTCCTTAAATATAGGGTATTTTTTTAAATTAAAAAGTTTCATAGCATTTCTGAAAAGTTGTGAATTTATAATTGATATTAATATGAGATGGTCAATATCAAAACTTTAAGTTATTTCTTTTATGTTGATTTAGAGTTTAACATCCAGTTAACTCTACCTAGTGAAATAACTGATTTGTGCTAGAATGTTATATTCTTTAGAAGTAACTGTAATTTGACTTTTACCGTAGATATTTTGGCGTTCTGCATTCCGAGTTGATTGTCTCTCCTTTTCAAACCAATGTTGTAACTAACTATAGATATGTGTTTGCTATAAACAATTGTAAACACTAATGCTCCTCAAAAACCTTACTGCTTCCTTTCAGTAGGCTTTCATTTGATATTGCAGGGCTTGTCTTGTAAGTGTATGACTGCGCACTCACCAAGACATGTTGAGAAGTTAATAGCTCCTTTTTAAAGTGGAGAAGTGCCTTTTGTTAAAGGATTACAGGGGAAAGGATGTGCTGTGTTTCTTTCCATGTTAATGATTCACTGAAAGACCTTTGTAATAAGCATGTAATGCGGTTTAAAAATTTATATATCAGCCAGATTTATTGGAACATATATGTGCATGAAATATACGGACGTTGAGATAGTTTACTATAGTGAACCTATAGCTTGGCTTTACAGCTTTAACCATTATTATTAACCTATGGCCAATCTTGTTTCATCCAGAGGTTCCCAAACTTATTTGGCTTATTGCTCCCTTTTCAGAAAAATATTCAGAATTCCTGGAAATGTACCTTCTTTAAGTGAATAAACAAGAAGACGCACTGACAAGTTTGGCTTCTATGTATCTATATTTCATCCCAGCATCCCCCAGAGGTGGTATTGCCCATTTTGGGAACCTATGACTGGTCCCTCATTCTTCTGATTAGTTAATGGTATTATGAGAGATTGTATTTCTTCTCCCCCCCACCCCTTTTTTTTGTTGTACTGGAGATTGAACCCAGGGGCATTCTAACTCTGAGCTATACCCCCAGCCCTATTTTATTTTTTATTTTGAAACAGGATCTCAGTAAGTTGCAGAGGTCCTCACTAAGTTGCTGAGACTGGCCACGAACCTGTGATCTTCCTCTCTCAGCCTTCCAAGTACTGGGGTTATAGGCATGTGCCACCACACCTGGCTTGTATTTCTTCTTTTATTTTGTTTTTTATTGTGCTGAAAATAACATAAAATTTATCATATTAATCATGTTGAGTGTGCAGTTCAGAGTGTTATGTCCACATTGTTATGTAACAGATCTATAGAATTTCATTTTGCAAAACTGAAACTAAAACTCTATACCCATGAAACAATAACTCATAATCTCTCCTTCAGCCCCTGATACACCACCATTTTATTTTCTGTTTCTATGAATTCAACTCCTTTAGATACCTTATATAAGTGGAATCACACAGTATTTGTGTGTGTGTGTGTGTGTGTGTGTGTGTGTGTGTGTGTCTTATTTCACTTAGCATAATGTTTTCAAGGTCCATCCAAGTTGTAGCAGGAGACAGGATTTCCTTCATTTTTAAGACTATAATATACCATTGTATGTATATATGACAGTTCATTTATCCATTCATCCATCAATGAATGTTTGGATTGCTTCCACTCTTGGCTATTGTGAATAATGCTGCCATGAACATGGGTGTGTGAATATCTTTGAACTTTGTTTTCAGTTCTTTTGGATATATGCCCAGAAGTGGGATCACTGGATCATATGGTGGTTCCATTTTTAATTCTTTGAGGAACCACTGTAAGTGTTTCATTGTGGTTGTACTCTTTTACATTCCCAACAGGGTACAGGAGCATTCTCTACATATTCTCTTAATACTTTTTCTTTTCTTTTTCAATTTTCTTCTCTCTCTCTCCTCTCTCCTCTCTCCTTTCTTCTCTCTTCGCTCTTCTCTCTTCTATTTTGATAGTAGTTATTCTAATGAGTATGAAAGTATTTCTAATTAGGGTTTTGATTTACATTTCTATAATGATTAATGACATTGAGCATCTTTTTATATGCTTGTTTGGACATTTGTCTGTTATCTTTGGAGAAATGTGTCTATTTCTTAAAAATACTGTTTTCTTGTTAGATCATAAGATTATAACTGCATTTTCTATATACTTACTGCTTATAAGATATGTGATTTGCATGTATTTTCTCACATTCCGTAGGTTGACTTTTACTCTGTTGATGATTTCCTTTGCTGCATAGAAGTTTTTAAGTTTGATGCAATCTCATTGGTCTATTTTTGCTTCTGTAACCTATGTTTTTTGGTGTCATATCCAAGAATTCATTGCCAAATCTAATGTCATGAAGCTTTTCTCCTGTGTTTTCTTCTAAAAGTTTTGTAGTTATAGGTCTTACATTTAGATCATTAATCCATTTTGAGTCAGTTTTTGTATCTGATGTAAGATATCCTATTTCCCCAGTAGTATTTGTTGAAGACTCACTCTTTCCTCAGTGAATAGTGATCTTGGCAACCTAGTAAAAAATCATTTGACCATATACATGAGGGTTTACCTGTTTATTCTATTTTTATCTATTTTATTCCAGCCCCCCCAACATGTATACATATACTATTTTTATGCCAGAACCATACCATTTTGATTATGGTAGTTTTGTAGTATATTTTGAAATCAGAAAGTGTATAATCTCCAACTTTGTCTCCTTAGTTCAGATTCCATGAGATTCCATTTGAGCTTTATGATAGATTTTTCAGTTTCTGCAAAAAAATGCCTTTGGGACATTAATGGAGATTGTGTTGATCTATAGATCACCTCGGTGGTGACAGCTTAACAATAAGAAGTCTTCAAATCCATGAATACTTGATATCTTTGCATTTATTTATGGCTTTAATTTCTTTTAGCAATGTTTTGTAGTTTTCAGTGTATAAGTCTTTCAACTCCTGGTTACATTTATTGATAAATATTTTATTCTTTTTGATGCTATTATAGATTATTCATTGTTAATGGATAGGAATGCAGCTAAGTTGTATATCAATATTGTATCTTGCAACTTTGATGAATTCGTTCATTAATTCTAATAGGTTTTTTGGTGTGAAACCTTTAGGGTTTCTACATGTAATATTATGTCATCAGTACAAAGAGAGAATTTCATTTCCTACTTTCTAATTTGGCTGTGTTTAATTTCTTTTTCTGCCTAATTGCTCTAACTAGGTCTTCCAATACTGTGTTGAATAGAAGTACTAGAGTGGGCATACTGTCTTGTGTCTGATCTTAAACGAAATAACTTCAGTCTTTTATAATTGTATATGACATAACAGTGGACTTTTCATATATAGTCTTTATTATGTCAGGGTAGTTTCCTTCTATTCCTAGTTTGTTGAAGGACATCAAATCTTATCAATGCTTTTTTGCATCAATTGAGATGATGCCTTTCTTCTTGTTAATTTGTCATATTACACTTATTAGTTTTCATTCATACCTTTTGCCACTTTTGCATTCCAGGTATGAATTCTACTTGGTTAGGGTATATAATGCTTCAAATGTGCTGTTGAATTTGGTTTGCTCTGTATATTTTTAAGGAAATACCAGATATTTGTCTAAAAATGTTTCTTTAAAACAAGGATTAAAAACTTATAATGCCATTATTTCATGAAAATCCTCAATTTATTAAAATTCTTTGGTATCAAATATCCAGTCAGTGGTCACATTTTCTAAAAGAGCTTATTTACTTGGAGTACCTATGTTTCATGCCTTGTGATTAGTTGATATATTTCTGAAGTCAATCTTAACCTATAAGTCCTTTTCTCTTGCCATAGTATTTTAAGAAACTATAATTTCCTCTATGCTAGATCTTTCTGATTGTATCCTTATGATGTAGTTTATTATGTCCCTCTGTCCTCTGAATTTCTTGTACATCGTTAATGTTAGAGGTTTAGATGAATTTTCTTCTTTCAAGTTTTTGCATAAGCGACTTTATATGTGGCGGTATACGTGGCCATCAAGGATATCTAAGACGTAGTTATTTTTGTGATGTTAGCAGCCATTGAGGATCATTGTCTGGATCCATTGATTAAGGATTACAAAATGGTAAAATTCAAATTCTTTTTTATTGGTCATAGTACCCTTATGAAAATAAACTTCAACTATTTGGTTACCCTGAGGCATAGTTGACATAAGAAAGACAGAATAAGTGATTGAAAAAAAATTTTTTTTTTTTACTTCTTTGTTAATATTTGAAAAAAGTTTCTTCTGTTTAGTATCTCTGGCCAGGAGCACTTGTAACCAACCATCACCAGTGCCTTCCATTTTTGGACATTAATATCTGCCAATCTCAGTGCCGAGGTCTTTCAAATGCATTATCTATTTGATTTTATACACATAAGTTTTCTCTTGTCCATGCCTAGCAGTTGAGGGAACTGAGCCTTAGAAAGTATAAATAAATTATCCTACAGGTCATAGCAGGTAGGTAGCTGAACTGGAATCTGAACCCAGATTTGACTGACTCCAAAACATTTCTTTTCTTTTCTCCTCCCTCTCTCCTTCCCTCCTTTCTTGTACTAGATGTTGAACCCAGGGGCTGTCTACATTTGAGCTACATCCCAGCCCTGTTTTATTTTTATTTTGAAACAGGGTCTCATTAAGTTGCTGAGGACCTTGCTAAATTGCCGAGGCTGGCCTCAAACCTGCGGTATACCTCTCTCAGCCTCCCAAGTACTGGAATTGCAGGTGTGCACAATCATACCTGGCACAAAACATCTTCTTCAATACTGCTTACACTCCTTCCTGAGGGGGCTGTGAGATCTGTAGAGCAGTGAAAAAAGACTGGCTGTATAGATGGACAGGAGGTAAGGCTCAAGAAGTCTCTCATTGACTGCAAGGAGTAGAGTCTGTTTGCTCAGCTGTAGGGAGTAGAACCACCCAGGAGCTTCTTACCAAGTCTCAAGTTAAAAAATACTAGTTGCCAGAATGTGGTCAGTTTACTAGTAAACAACATTGCTAGTAAATACGTATTTCAGATCTCACCTGATTAACAATGTGATCCAAGAGAAAGGATTCATGGAGTTAATAAGGATTCTGGTTCTTAACATAGGTCAGAGTCCATTGACTGCCAAATTACTTACTCAAAATCAGTTTTATAGTTTTAAAACAGACATAGAAAAGACCTTACCTTGGGCATCTAGTCAAATTAGAAAGGTATTAGGGAGACAGGCAGTAAAAATAAACAGGTAAAGGATGAGATAATGACAAATACTGTTAAGCATTTTGAAGTAAAGTACAGTGGCACAGGAAAAAGAGGGGATGGGGGCTGCTTAGATACAGGTCTGAGAAACCTTTGAGGAAGTGACATTTGAGAAGAACCTTATAGCATAGGGCACAGCAAAGGCAGCGAGCTGCTTGGGCTCTTGGGAAACAGATGTGAAGGAAGGCGTGAGAGTAGGAGCAGGAGACTAAGGAGTCTGGGGAGGCGGCAGCTCAGGACATCCTTTGTACACTGGACACTCATATCCCATCTTCTGAGCATGGGCAGCTCCTTATATGGCTTCTGTTACTTGTTACAGGTTTCCCCTTTTTATTTCCTTTGCCTTTGCTGTCCTATTTCTAGAAAGAATGTGCTTGCTTTGTTAACCAAAGGACAGGGCCTGAGTTCTATAGCCCAGATTTCCTCTGAAGAAGACTGAATAGACTGGGCGGAGTCTTCGGGTCTAGCCAAATGAATCTCATGTAGTTCAGCCAAAAAAAAAAAAAAAAAAAAAGTTATGGTGTATGACTATATGTAGTATATAGACCTAATGCTTTCAATTTAAATAGTAGGAAATGGATTTCTTGTTGAAGTTTGTAACAATTTTTAACTGGGAGCAAGATGGGATAAGCAGTTATCTTCTTTTTAGAAACAATTCTGTTATAATGTGTTACATTCCTATGAAACATCTTCCCTGAATATGCCTCTTTGGAGGAAGTATAAGTGATTTTCATGCAATTATGGTTAAGTAGAACATGGTTAACAACAACAACAAATTCTGTGGAGCCTGTAGATATATCAACCTTGATAATGTGAGGAATGTCGATATAAGTATGAATATCATAGCAAATGTGGAGAAGTTCTCTGCTTTGTGCCCAAATAGAATTTTGTTTATAGTGTAACTCAATATTTAATGTGTATTTACCTCCTTTAGTGTTTAATCAGTTTATTTGTTGTTTTTTTTTTTTATCCACTGAATCCAGATAATTTGACTTTCCACTGATAAAATATTTACTTGTTATACCAGGCAGGGCGCTAAACTTGGAAATTAAGAGTACCGAGTTAAATTTAAAATTTGTTGAAAAGTACTCATCATGATGCAGTGTATTTAATGTCTTGGCAGTGCCTCTGTCTCTTCTCATTTAACATGTGAGGAGACAGACTGGCAGCAGTTGTAAGCTGAAACTTGGTTGTATGCAGAGTGAAACTGGTTAGGGTACTAAAATGGAGAAAATTTGAAAGTGTTACTGTGTGTGTGCGTTTCCTTAAATTAAAGTGTGACACATTTGCTTTAAATAGAATTTTATATTCTGTTTGTCAAAGCTATTATAACTTCATGATAGATGATCCTAAGACTGAAACTGGTTTTAAATGTTGTTTTGTAGAATAACCAAATTTGTCTCTTAACAGTGTTGGCATTATGTCACACAAGTTGTTTTGATATAATAAGCATGTTTTACAACATGTTTGAGTCATTTTCCCTAGTAGACCTGAAATTTATTACTCAGAGGAAAAGCATGCATTTACAATATATTCTTAGCTGCTTCTTTCTATCACTCAGCTGTCAAGTCCTATGGAATCTAAAATAGAACCCCACCAACCGGAGACAGGCTCCAGGCTGCTTACTGGACTGTGGGGATGTGGACAGTTTTATTGTGCACTGCAGCGTCTGTGTTGCAGTGTTGAGGCAGCAGGATGCAGAGTGCAGTTCAAGTTTTCCAGTGGGGTCCCTGAAAGGGACAACTTTGAAAGACAGTGTCTAAAGAATAAGAAATAGGAGGAGTTACAGTACCTGATTGGGCTGCTCCTAATCAAGTGCTACGCAGCAAGGAAGATAATTTTCAAGCGTTATGAAGGCGGAGAAGGATCCCGAAGACGAGGAAAATTTCGTTAGAGATCCAAGCTAAGTGTAGCACAGCATGTGAGGGACGGAGTCCCTTGTTAGGAGTTTGTCTGAGGGCTTGCTTTGTGAGCTGCACAGATTTGTAACTTAATGCGGAGTAGTTTGCCTTTAGCAACAAGAAACTAAATCCTGTCTATGATGAACTGTTGGTTTTCTTGTGCTTCTAAAAACAGAGTAGGTATCCCAGCAGTCCTGTATAACAAAAGATTGTCGGTTAGGCTTCCTGAACTGTGTTCTTTTAAAATGCACTGTTTTGTTAATTTTGGTTTCTTTGTATTACTATTTTATTCCTGATTTGTGATTGGGGTTAGTGATAGAAAACCAAAGTTCTTGTTTTTCTGGATTGAAAAAGCATAGGATAGAATCCTGATAATTGACCAGTATTACTGTTAACTGACACTGGACCAGAACTGAAAATGGTGCTTGATGAAGTAGAACTGAAAATTGCAGGCTAATGTGAGACTTTAATCTCATTTAAGTATCTTTAAAGAAAAGAAATGGCCTTTTTATGGAGTTTTACAACTTTTAGTGATTTTTAAAGTACCTTCTTTCTCCACCTGCAAGTTTAGTTGGACATAGAGGTAGTTTTAATTGTACAGATAAACTGATCATTTTAGAGCAAGTATTTGTGTGCTAGCCATGACTTAATCCCGCAGGCATTTGAAAGCAGTGTGTCTCAGGTCTGCACCCCCTAGCACTCCTCAAGTCAGGGTCAGCACACTGTTTGTTCCAAAGCTAAAGGAGGGTGAGACATTAAGTGTAGTTTGGATTTTGAGCCAATAAGTCCTGCTTTTCTCTACTCATAATTGGAAGTTTGAAATTTTGAAGTTAGGAGGAAGTAGACTAATCAACAAATTTTATTAATTTCTGAACAATTCTGAAATCTGTATAGGTTTTTGAGCCAGGCTCCACTAAAATAGTGAATTTCAAGAATGATTTAAATTCAATGTGCTCATCTTTTTTCATATTCAGTTTTTATATTTTTTATTTCAAATATTTAATGAGCACATAAATATTTAGCTAGAAAATCAGTTTTTTTTTTTCTTTTTTGGTTCAGAGAGGATAGATAATAGATAAAAATAATTGAAGTGATTTCATGTTTTCCCCCAGAGGCTTGTTATACTTTTGGGCACAAGATTTGCTTTGTAAGTTATGTGAAAAAATATATAATTTTTTTTGTTCTAGAAATAATAGTAGATTTAGCAGGAAGTTGATACAGTATTTTTTATTGGTGCATTGTAATTATACATCTTTATTAGGTACAAACTGGTAAAGGTATACATGCACACATTTCTCATAATACAGTATTTTTTTTTTTTTTTTTTTTTTTTGCGGTACTGGGGATGGAACTCAGGGGCATTCTACCTCCGAGCTACACCCCCCGCCCTATTTTTTTTTTATTCTTTATTTTGAAACCGAGTCTCACTAAGTTGCAGAGTGCCTCACTAGGTAGCTGAGGCTGGCCGCGAACCCTGATCCTCCAGTCTCAGCCTCCCGAATGCTGGGATTACAAGCGTGTGCCACCACGCCCGGCTTCATAATACAGTATTTTATAAGGCTAAAATCTTAAGTGTTTAAATAATGTGTATTTTATTTCTGTGTTCTGACATTTCTGCTTATTGATAAATAATGTCTTGGATATATTTCCTCCAGTCAAAGCTAAAGATAACCTTGATACAATTAAAATATATATTGTGTTAATATAGCCTTCTATTTTAAAAAAAACTACCTTTGATCTTCCTTTTAAATACATATGTACTGAATTTTTGTTAAAATTAAAAAATTTTCATAAAAGCAAAATGTAAAAAAAGAAAGAATGAAAGTCATCTGTAATCTTATTTTAGGATTTTAAGACATTAATACTTTAGAGTTTCTTTTTAGTTTTTTCTGCATAGAAGTTTCTTTTTATTCTCACATATAAGCATAATGAATTGCTCTCTATATTGAATATGTCTGGCTATATATTATTTGCCTCTATAAATATATTTCTAATAGTACCTTTTAAATAAGCAGAGATAGGGAGGTGGTTCTTAAAATGTATGTAGAACTGTACTGCTGAGAGTCCTGGGAGACAGTATAACCAGAGCCAAATTTGAAAGTGTGATTTAGGGAACAGGAAAAGCACACTGACTTAGGAACTATAGAAGTCAAGGTTGGGCTTGGCCACTTAAATCACTTAAGGTCCCCAGAGCCTTGACTTTTCTCATCTGTTAAGTAGAGGTGATAATTTTAGTTTACTAGTTTAGTTTTAGTTTGAGTCATTTATGCCTAGCAGAGAGTGGGTGTTCAGTAATTATTAATTTATTTTCTTTGCTCTGAGGGCAAAAAGAATAGGATAGAGAGGATGAGAAATATACTTTTTTCTCATATGTCATGTGTTCTGGGAAGGTTTTATAACTGCTATTACAGTGACATTAGCACAGGAAGGAGAAGGAAATTTGGGATGCAGTTGGAAGAGGAGTGATTATGTATTATGCAGTACTGCTTCCCTTTCTTTTTTCCCTCCTTCTTTGGAAAATCTTACTAATATAGTATGCCATGTTTCCTGTTTTTTTCTTTTTGTAGCATGCAGCAGATTGGAATAAATATGATGACCGATTGATGAAAGCTGCAGAAAGAGGGGATGTAGAAAAAGTATCCTCAATCCTTGCTAAAAAGGGAGTCAGTCCAGGCAAACTAGATGTGGAAGGCAGATCTGCGTAAGTATTACCCATGACAAAAGTGTGTCTGAAGGAAGTTTGGGTAGAATCTTGGGATACAAGTAAAATTTGTGGATTGTGGCAATTAACTTTTTAATTAAAAAGCCTTTACCACAACTCATACTATTAAACCTTCCAAACAAATTAATAGTTGCTCCCAAGCCTATGTTTATTTGATGTATTTTCATATTATCAACATTTGGTCTTTGAAGCAGCCCTATAAAAGAAGTAGGAAAAATTTATAGAAGTTAAATAACTTGTTTTAATCTCATAAAGTCAGAGCTGAGATGTGCATCTAAGTTTCTGTCATTGAAGAGTGCTCTAAATTATACTGCCCTCTACCTCCAATCTCTTTTTTTACTTGGATAAATAGTTTAAATGAGAATGTTCAGAGTAGAAAGGAGGCAGGATAACTAGTGTGGCTTAGGGAGACACAAGTAGTGATCTCACTCTTGTTTTTGTTACTGAGGGTGCCTCCTGACTTGTTTATATGCTTAAGAACCATGTCTTTTCCCTTACCCATCCCAAATCTTCATTGCTTCCCTTCCTGTCAAGGCTGGGAGCAGTTGGGTTAAAGGGAAGATCTAGACACTGTTAAGACTCTCTATAATTATAGCAGTTAAAGCCATATCTGGGAACCTGTCCAAAGTTAGAGGTGAAAAGTCCCATTTCCTCAAATTCCTCAGTCTGATACTTACAGGAGTTTATTCAGAATAAGTGGAAAACATACTAAATATAGAAATGAATATTAGGAAGTAAAAAATTAATGTTTAATGTAGGTCACTACCTTGGAATGCTTAGATATTTAAATAAAGTAAAGATAACAAAGCATGACTATAAATTAAGTAGTTTTTGAGAGCAATAAAATTTGAAAGGTTTTAAGTTTATAGTGTTTTAGTTTTATCAAGTTAGAAATTTGATAGCTTAGAGACATTGGTTATTTTGATTCGTCCCCTTATGTTTGCTAAGTTTTAGGTTATCTATAAGGGCTCACTTACACATATTAAATTTTCATTATGAAATGATTTTGTTATTCTTGTTTTTTCTTACCCAAATGCTAAGGTGTTAAAAGATGAGAAGAATCTTTTTTTTAGATGAAACTCTTCAGTGAAACCTTATTTCTTCAATTTAGCCCATCCTTACTTTCAGTGTTTCCAGTGAATGGTTGCTTTAGTTTTTGTTTGAATTTTTCTTAATCTAAGTTCAGTTTTGAGTGAGATTATTTATATTAATAGAGTATAAAAATTTGGTATCATTTGATGAACTTTGAATTCCAGTTTTTTAATTGAGTAGAATTAGTCTTTGAGATTTTCACTGTAGGATGTAGAATTCTTCCTGGGATTCATAGGGTAAAATATTTCTCTTTTTTATTCACACACAGAAGCAATATTCTTTAACTAAAGCATTTTATATTTAGTAAAG
Organism: Graphiurus murinus; assembly: GCA_004027655.1. NCBI lineage: Eukaryota > Metazoa > Chordata > Mammalia > Rodentia > Gliridae > Graphiurus > Graphiurus murinus. The sequence continues at coordinate 33,981 of PVLC010001659.1, forward strand.
TGTAGGGCACATTAAATATGTATCTTCTGTATTATCTATAATTATAAAAATAATTTTCTTTTGAAATTTTTGTTTTAATTTTGAAATTTAAGACAAAAATAACAAGTGTTTCTTGACCTCATTCTAGCTTAAAAATAAAGTATTTTAAGCCTTGCTATTGTCACTGCAAAGATCTGTTTTCTTTACCTGTCTCCTGGGGCATAGGCCTTGGCACTCCAAACCCAAAGATGGGTCAGGTTCATCAAGGATCTGTGCTGCCAAATGTGGTTTCCAGTTCTTGACTCCCTGTCCCCTCATGGCTGTCAGAGTGGTGTTCAACCTCCCATCTGCTTTCTCCGGATCAGCAAATGCTTGTAGTAAAAAAGTGGCCTCAGATACTAAGGTCACTTCTCTGAGCCTCTGACTTTCCTCACATCCTGGCCTAGTAACCTTTTTACTGTCTGGTTAGCTCATTGATTCCTTCAAACAGATCTTTATAGTTTGCACAGCTTTTCTAGTCATACTCAGAAGTAGTGTTTTACTTACCTTTTCCATCACTATAACCAAAAACCTGACAAGCATAACTTAGAGGAAGAAAGGTTTATTTGGGGCTCATAGTTTTAGAGGTCAGTCCATGATTGGCTGGCTCCAAGTCAGAAATGGCTCAGAGGCAGGGCATGAAGAGGAAAAGCCACTCTCACCTCATGGAGGCCAAGAAAAAGAAAGAGAGAAGGATACCAGGAACAGATAAAGTTTCCAAGGCCATGCCCTCAATGATCTACCTCCTCTGCTCATTCCCAGCTTGAAACCTAGCTGCATAACTTAACACATGAACTTCTCTGGAGGCCACTTTATATCCAGATTATAACTGTAGTAATTGTCTAAATCATCTGTATCTTCTATTATGGAAGCAGAAGTCCATATCTTGTTTCTTAAAAAGGAAATTGAGAGTTGAGTTTATTGCAAAAAAAGTATTTCTATAAAGCAGTTTTTCCTATTTCCCTTACAACTCTTGACATGCATTTTAATGATACACATTTACTAGTGATAACCAGCATCAGAGTACATTAGAAGCTGGGCATGGTGGCGCACACTTGCAATCCCAGCATTTGGGAGGCTGAGACTGGAGGATCCAGGTTTGCGGCCAGCCTCAGCTACCTAGTGAGACACTCTGCAACTTAGTGAGACCCTGTTTCAAAATAAAGAATAAAAAATAGGGCTGGGGGTATAGCTTGGAGGTAGAATGCCCTGAGTTCAATCCCCAGTACCAGTAAGTAAGTAAGTAAGTAAATAAATAAATAAATAAATAAATAAATAAATCATTAGAGATTTATTGTGATTTCTGCTTTTTCATATGTCATCCGTATAATGTTGATTTATTTTGAAGAAAGAGCTAAGAAGTGAAAATGAGCAGACCAAAAATGTTACTTCCATTAACAATCTCCCAACGGTTTTAGTATTACATTGCATAGTATAATTCATTACTTCAATGTTAGAGATTGAATATTTTCTACCTTAATTATTCTATTAAAAAGAAAACTAATCTGATTCTTAAGAATAGTATATACCTTTTACCAGAAACATTTCTTTCTCTCTAATTCAGATTGTATACAAACCTGCTTTACTTAGGGGTACTTGTTCTCCAGTTTGCATTTTTATCTGTCATAATACTAATAGAGCCACATGAGTATTATATAATACCTGGAAATGAGTTTGCAAGCAATCTTCAAATTTTGTGTATAAGTATTTAATTATTCAGATATTTCAGCGTCTACCATCTATCTTGCCCTTGGTTCTGGGGTTACGATTGAACTCAGGGGCATTCTACCTCCGAGCTATACCCCCAGCCCTATTTTTTATTCTTTATTTTGAAACCGAGTCTCACTAAGTTTCGGAGTGCCTCACTAGGTAGCTGAGGCTGGCCGCGAACCCGGATCCTCCGGTCTCAGCCTCCCGAATGCTGGGATTACAAGCGTGCGCCACCACACCCGGCTTAGGAAGCAAAACAAACAAAATCTTTACTTTTATTGAGTTTCCTTGTGAATGGGAAGAGATTGATAGACTACAAGGAAAATAAATATTGAATTTATATGTTATAAAAATTTAAGTTCTGTATAAAATAATAAAAGAAGGGATGAGGGAAACCAGATGTTATAACCTTTTAGGGCCTGGAGGAACATAAAACTTTTTAGTGATATGGCCAGGCACCCCCCTCCTCCCTCCTGGGTTCAGAGTATCTGTATCTCGGTACCTTGCTGAGCACTTTTATATCCTTTATTTTCAGCGTGCTTAATGTGCTTCTTTAGTGCCTGAATTCTATTTCAACCTGAGTTCAGTATCCTTTGCCAACAGTTCCTACCATATTTGCCAATTTGGATTTGGAAGAGTACTAGTCAGGGTCAGGTCTTATTACTCACAGAAAACTTCTATTAATATTTATTGATTAATAAAATTTAGATGATCAAAGAAGTAATGGAATATTTTGATAACTTGCATTTTAAATACTTGATTCAGGTTTAAACTTAGTCTCTTCAGCAGATATGATTTGCCAGCTAGGAAACTTGTTCAGTTATGCATTTATTTGAATCACAGGTCTGTGAGTAAGTGGAAGAATTAGATAGTAGTCATTGGTCACTGGGAAGAAGGCACGCATTCTTTTTGTGGCTTTTAAGGGTAGTTTTCTTGTTTTGAAGGTTTTTCTATGTCAAGTTTAGTTTGATAATTATAAAAAGAGATAAATATTTTGATTTATCGTTGATCTCAGCATTACTAATTTCAATATATTTGAAATTAAACAAGATATCTAATAGAAAAATTTTAGTATGCATTTATTAAGTTCCAAATGCCAGTGCTTTTGATATTGAAATAGTAAATTATAGAGTTAATGGTATTATAGTATACATTTTCACTTATTGAGGCTGCTGAATATTAGAATGTTATTGGTTTAAGAAGGTATTTCTATAATGCGTTAGACCGTTACATAAATCTAATTTGGGGACATTTCAGTTCAGATTTCTAAATTATGGATGCTCAATCTGTTTCTAAGGTAGCCTTCAAAGTATACGTGTGTGTGTGTGTGTGTGTTAAATGAAGAATGACATTAATGTAACATTTAATTGACCTTTGGTAGTTCCCATGGCATAACAAATATTTTCTTTTTGTCAGCTTCCATGTTGTGGCCTCAAAGGGAAATCTTGAATGTTTGAATGCCATCCTTATACATGGTATTGATATCACAACCAGGGATACTGCAGGTATGTTTAACTCCATAGTTAGTGACAAAACGTAAAGAGGTTACAAACATTGTATACTTCTAAAGTCTTTTACTTTTATTTTTTGGTGGTGTTGGAGATCAAACCCAGGGCCTTACATGTGCAGTGGTCTACCGCTGAGCTACATCCCCAGCCTCAGTCAGTATTCCTAATCTACAGACGTAAATGTGATTTAAAAAGAGAAGTTCTCACTTTTCTGTGTTTAAATAGTTGAGAAAAGGTATACTTCCAACATAACATTGTGTGTGTGGCGGGGGAGGGAGGGGGGCTGTCAAGTAAAGGGAAATTAGAAGAAAGGATTACTGGACTGATGAGCAGACTGATGACTTGTAGTGTAGTGCTGGTCTTGAAAGTATTGTAGATCTCAAAATCTCAGATTTTGAAGACTCTTTAGGGGCCAATTAGTTAATATTCATGTACTGTTTTGTATGAATTCTCTCTGTTATAAGGTCATTTGGCATTCAGTTAGACATTTTTTTTATTATGGAGACAAAAAATGTTGCACCTCTAAACAACAACAACCTCAACAATAATAATAGTAAGGATGACTGACACTTATATAACAGTTACACAGCTGCTCTGCTAAGCTGCTAAGCACTTTACACACTTCACTTGTATTAACTTATTTTATCCTCATGTTAACCCAGTGAGGTGAAGGTACTGAGCTGTTGAGTAACTTGCTCAAGGCCCTTTAGTATATGAGTTACAGTGGGAGTTTGTTTTAAACCACTATGCTTCATAAGGAACTCAGTCTGTTTGCTTAACTATATTTTTTAAAAATACAATTTTATAGACAGTTGAAATCTGTTTTTTAACTTGGTCTTCTGCTTACACTTAGTTGTATCTCTATCTGTCCTTTAACTTATGTATAATATAAGTTCCCATATCACAGGTACAATTGTAAGTATTTAAATATAGCTGTTGTTTTTTGACTTCAATGAGAGCATTAGTTTTCTGTTTATCTGTAGAGAGAGAGAGAGAGAGACAGAGTGTGTGTGTGTGTGTGTGTGTGTGTGTGTGTGTGTGTGTGTGTGTGTGTTACTAGGGATTGAAGCCAGAGACTTTGACCTCAAGATACACCGCCAGTCCTATTTTAGTTTTTATTTTGAAACAAGGTTTCACTAAGTTACCCAGGCTGGCCTATGGTTCTCCTGTCTCAACCTCCCAAGTACTGGGATTACAGGTGTGTGCTACCACACCTCACTCTGGGCATTCTTAACAGCTTAGTTCTTGGTAATTCTACTCTGTTATTCAATTATAGGAATTGACCCATAACAAAATTTCCTTAACATCCTTAAAATTTTATCCTATGACTCCACATATGGACAAATAAATACTATTACTGTAAACCAGCACTGTATTTAGAAATGGAGCAAAGAGAAAGGGAGACAGAGAGATCACAATGACAAGTGAGAAAAATCTTTACCTAAACATACATCAAATTCTAAATTAAAGACCAGATTCAATTTGCCACATTTGAACAAAGAAAGAAATATATTTATTGCTTAAATATTCCTCTAGATCAAGGAGAAACATATATCTTTTTAGAAATTTTTGACTGACTATATATATCTCCCTCTTCAGAAGCTTAAGATTATTTACTTATTGTGCTGACTCCAATTCAAACACCTATCTTTCTTATATTTGTGTTCTTTTTCTTCTGGACATTTTCACCTTGTGCTTGATTTAGCAACTTTTGCTCTCCCTCCTTCAGCACAGATCAAGCTCAAATACCTTCCCAAGCTCAGCAGACGTCGTTTCATGTACTGCATACCAATACCTTGTTTGACTCTTCCTGTCTCGTTTGCGCTGCTGTTTAGCTGCATTTGGATTTGATTTGTTTTCTTATGTTTGTCACTGGGATTGTCCATTTTTAGGGACAAGGGCCTTTCTCAATTGCTGTAGTATCTTTTATAATCCAGATATTTGATTAAAAATATTTATGTAAGTTATCCTAACTCCTGCACTATATGAAAGTAAATTTAAAATGAAAGGTTATTATCTGGTAACCTCTTCTTTCCTTTGGCCTTTCCCCCAAATCACACATTTTAGATCTGATGTTCCCTTGATTTTTATTTATTTTATTTATTTATGTATTTATTTATTTTTGCTGCTGTATCTCAAGTGGCTGGATTTGGTATTTCATTAGCCTTGATGTGACATTTTTGTGTGTCCAAGTTTCTGTAGGTTCTTGTGGAACACCAGAGATTATTACCACTGTGCAAAACCACCATCTTCATCCCATCCTATCTACCAGTTATTTTAGTTGCTTTTCACAATGTAAAATGCCCTTCGGATATTTGTCCATTAATACTGGCAAACTGAAATGTGAAATTATCACATCTGAGTGATTTGGAATTAGAGGATGTTTGGGTGTGTTTGAGTATGTTGGGCCTGTGCCTGGTCTACCTGGTCTCCTCATGTTCTGTTCTGTTCATGTTCTGTTCTGTTCAGGAAAACTTACCCACTTATCTAAGATCATATAAAGTTGAATGGGAATTAAAAGCCAACTTATTTATCCATCCAGGATATCCAAAATATAAATTAGCCATATTCTAGCAAAAAGGTATAATTGTGAAGTCAATTATGTTTTAAGAAATTCATGAGGTTAGAGAGAAATTAAAAGCATTATAGATTGGAAGCTAGAATAGGCTAGTGAAATCTGTGGATTTTTCTGCATTCAAGAGAGATGAATGTGTAAAAAAGTAAATTAGGAGAGAGTGTTTGGAGGATATTCTCTGCAAGATTATTTTCTCTAGAAGCCAGAGTCAGTGTTTCAGATTTTCTTATAACCTCTCCTCCATGAACCCTTAGCATTTTCTTTAATGTTTGGAATTTTAATACACATTATATTTGAACAAGTCTGACTTTCAGAATTACAGTTTTCTAATGAACTTTGAATTTTAGCTGAAGTATAGAAATTAGAGAAAATCCTTTCTATGACTTGCACTTCTTAACTTTTCCATTTTCAGTGCCCACACTGCCCACTTGGAAATGGATGTTATGTGAAATCTAAGTGTTTCTTTGCCTTTCTCCTCTCCCTATTCTCTCCTTGCCTCCTTTCCCTCTCTCTTCCCTCTGCCAGTATTTAACTACCTACTTTTCCCCAGACACTGTTCTGGGGATGCTGTGGTGAATAAGACAAGACTCTTGCTCTTTATGAATTTGTATGATTGATTTATCCCACCTTCATTGTTTTGGGGGTGTATATTATCTCTTATTAGAATATCACACCAAGTGAAACATCATAGAAACTGAAAGTTTGCTTACAAATTAAGTGGTCTGTCAACTTATTTTGGAAAAAAATTATATTTCTATAAAAATTAATGTATAAAGAAAATAGTCCTTATATATTTTATATTTTTTAATAGGGAGAAATGCTCTTCACCTGGCTGCAAAGTATGGACATGCACTGTGCCTACAAAAACTTCTCCAGGTAGTAGAAAAATTTTAGGTTATATTTTCACTGAAAATAATAAATGTGTTTTTTAACATGTTTTGGGACTTGAGATCAATGAATATGGTAGGCTGACATCAACTGCTAGCTTGTAGGATGGGATTTCTTCCATCATTTGTGAAGGAATGCGAACAATAAAGAACAAAAACTCTAGGGAAGTGAATTGCATAACTCAGTGTATTAAAAATAAATAACAAAGGCTTGACCTTCCTGTTGACATTAGCTGGAGATTGGAATTTTCTGTTGTCTAGAATGTGGCATAAGATAAAGTGATAAAACATATGATTTATATATTTCTATATAAGTATGGGTAACTTAGACTACATAATATTATCTTTATTAGTTAAGCTTTCCATTAGGCAACCACAAAATTCTATGAATTAATTGGCAAAATTAAGGTTTCAGTCAAAGGGTTCTACTAGGACATTTGCCACTAAGTTTCACAGCAGGGTGGATTAGTTTTTCTCATTCAGTAGTTTGTTTTAAACTTGCTGGATGGGAAAAAAAAATCCAAACAATAACATATTTCCAATATTCCATGCTATTGTAATGTACCATATGTTTCCTATTTGGTAAAATACTGTTAAGTTTACAGTCATATCATGTTATTATATTTGTTTCATGTCAAAATATTTGCTAGATTGTCTAAAAGTCTTTAGTTTCTTTGATAAGTGGAATATTTTAAGATTAAATAACAGCTGTTCATTTGAGTCTGGATACTGAATTTTAAAATTAAACTACTAGATCACCAAGTTTCTATGTTTTAACAGTACAATTGTCCCACTGAACATGTTGATCACCAGGGAAGAACTGCACTTCATGATGCAGGTAAGCAAAGGTTTTACTTGGACACACATGTTCATTTAAATTAATGTCGAGGTATATATTTGTATAATTCATGTGAAAACAAAGAATATTAAAAGTTTTGTATACTTTAGTTTGAAATTTATTAGATTGTATAGCTTAACAAGATTCATTCAGCCAATATTTATAGTCCTTTCAATTTGCTCAATACTAAGGGCACAAAGATGATTCTTGTTGTCAAGGAGCCATATGAGGAAGGGAGGAGGGGGGAGAGAGAGAGACGGGGGGGGGGAGGGACGAACACTGGTAGGAGAAATAGGAAAGAGGAAGCTGGGCATGGTGGCACATGCTTGTAATCCCAGTACTTGGGAGGCTGAGACCAGAGGATCTGGGTTCGCAGCCAGCCTCAGCTACTTAGTGAGGCCCTCCGCAACTTAGTGGGACCCTGTTTCAAAATAAAGAATAAAAAATAGGACTGGGGGTGTAGCTCAAAGGTAGAATGCCCCTGGGTTCTATCCCTAGTACTGAAAAAAATAGGAAAGAGGAAAGACTTTTTTTTTTTTTTTTTTTTTTGCAGTACTGGGGATGTAACCCGGGGGCATTCTACCTCTGAGCTACACCCCCCAGTCCTATTTTTTATTCTTTATTTTGAAACAGGATCTCACTAAGTTGTGGAATGCCTCACTAGGTAGCTGAGGCTGGCCGTGAACCTGGATCCTCCGGTCTCAGCCTCCTGAATGCTAGGATTACAAGCGTGCGCCACCACGCCTGGCTTCCTATTTTTTATTCTTTATTTTGAAACCAGATCTTACTAAGTTGCGGAGTGCCTCACTAGGTAGCTGAGGCTGGCTGTGAACCTGGATCCTCCAGTCTCAGCCTCCCAAATGTTGGGATTGCAAGCGTGTGCCACTACACCCGGCTTGCCTGACTTTTTTAAGTCTGAAATTTCTGCAGTTTACTAGAAGGCCAAGGGAAGAAAACAATTTGCCCTCTATTTTCATGTATAGGGAATATTTGAATAAATTTAAGTGTTCTCCATTAAAGACATATTATACTTCAAATTTCTTCCAGCTTTTTATACTTTAATTCCAATATCAGCTTCTTATAAAAAACTTGTTGAATTAGTATTGGTTGGCATGGTCATTCATGTTCTAAATTATTTCCATCTTGTTGCTTCTCTTTCCTCTTGGTATCTTCCTCTGCTCTGTGGTTGAAGCAGAGTTGTCATGACACCCCTGTTTCAGCTAGCAGGGAGGGGAAGGGAAACATGGAGGACCACATGCCCAAAGTCTAAGGCCTTTTCTTGATAGCCCTCTGTTCATATTCTCCTGATAAAAGCAAAGTCAATTGGCTATTTTTATCTCTAAGAGAGGCTGAGAGATATAGTTTCTTGGTGACTAAGTCATGTTATTGCATAGTAGAAGGGGAAAAGAGATTTTGGTAAAAAATTATATTTTCTTCTACAGTCCAATCCTCTGGCCTTCAGATGTTTTTCTGTAGCCCCTACTTCCCACATATGGAACCCTTTGTCCCCTTCCCAACGGAGAGGACACATAAATCACTTTAACTTCTGCATCTACCTGCAAGTCCAGGGTTTCTGGATGTTATGCAGTGTTCGCTTTTTGGCTCTGAGCAATCTGTAAATGCAAAGAGAAGACATCTACTCCTCACAATATATAGTAAAGGAACAGGGACAGGATAAGTAAAATAAAGACTCCCTTTCAGAAACGAGAGAACAGGGTTGCATAGCAGTCACTAATAATCCTGCTGAGTAAAAAGACTTTCTACTAAGGTCTTGAAGGAATTTCTTGTTTAGTTCTTCTGGCTACTGCTACCTTCTCCTGTTTTTTGGAAGAAATACCTTATCCATTGTTCTCTCTGGCTGCTCTCTGCCTTCTGGGAGACTCTTATTTATCCATTATACTTCAAGGTTATATCAGATATTGGAGAAAGGTGCCCCATGTGGAGGTCAATTAAGTCTGGAAGGATTATGACTTTCAGCCAACAGGGATTTTAGACTTTTAACCAGGACAGTTCCTTCAAAACCTTGATTAGTTTCTGGTCAATTTATTGCTAACCACTTATATACCAAGAATTAATTCCAAAGTTATTTTCTGGGCATATGGTTTTTTTTTTTTTTTTTTTTGCAGTACTAGGGATTGAACTCAGGGGTGGTCTACCTTCGAGCTATACCCCCAGCCCTATATTTTATTCTTTATTTTGAAACCGGGTCTCACTAAGTTGTGGAGTGCCTCAGTAGGTAGCTGAGGCTGGCCGCGAACTCGGATCCTCTGGTCTCAGCCTCCCGAATGCTGGGATTACAAGCGTGCGCCACCACCCCTGGCAATGGTTCTTAACTCTTTTATTTCTTGTCTTTATTTCTAGACTCATAATTTCCTATCTCATTTTTATGGCTGCTTACTTCAAAACCATGTGAAGCTGGGGTGGTGGCACTTGTCTGTAATCCCAGTACTTGGGAGGCTGAGACAGGAAGATCAGGTGCAAGGCCAGCCTCAGCAACTTAGCAAGACCTTGTTTCAAAATAAAAAATAGAATAAGGCTGGGGGTATAGCTCAGAGGTAGAATGCCGGGGTTCAATTGCCAGTACCACAAAAATAAGTAAGTAAGTAAATAAATAAATAAATAAATAAATAAATAAATAAATAAATAAATTGAAATAATAATCTTGCATGTGAATATAGCATCTTCAATCTAATCTTTATTCTAGGATTTGATTTTGTTGTTTTCATTTCCTTTTTCTTATTAGGCCTTTGAGAAACAACAGTTTCATATTGTACTGTTTAGTAAAGAGAAATTATTGTTTCACCACACCTGGACACTGTCTCTTCTATCTCATTTCGCACACTAGCTAATTCTTGCCTGAACTCATCTCTTTCCCATACTACCTTGCTAAAAACCTTAAGCTGCTGCTAATGTGCACTAATATGCCTCACCTAGAAAGTCTCCTTAATCACATGGTATACCTTCTAAATTGTTATAGCTCATAGCTCTTTGGAAACAGTATAGAAGTTGATCAGACTTCTTGCCTGAAATATGTTTACTCATCACCTGGGACCCAGCCATTAAGCCTGTATCATATTTTAGGTATCTGTTACAGTAACACTTCACTTGATAGGGCTAACCCTAGGCTGCTGAAACAAAGAAACCATAAAGTAACATTTTTTAAAGTATAGAATTTCTTTCTTTCCTGTGGGCATCATGATTTTCAGATTGGCTGGTGCCTCTGCTCCTCCGTAGGATCATTCAGGGACCCAGTTTTTCCTTGTTGCTGTTCTGCCGTCACCTAGAGTTGTTTTCAAGGTTAAAGCTGAAGCTGGTAAGAGGTACTTCGGTGTTCTAGCTCACAGGCAGGGAAAGGACTGTAGAGGAAAGCGTTACCAGTCTTTTAAGGTCTAGACTTAGAAGTAGCACATGCCAGTCTTGTCACATTTCATTGGCAAGAGCTAAATCACATGGCCACACTTCCAGTGGGGAGATTGGTAAATGTAACCTTTAAGTCCCCAGGTGTCCAGCACAACTTTGTTTTCATGGAAGAAAGGATAGTCCCAGTTTGGTGAAACGCTAATATTCTCCACCACAGGACCTTTAATATTAACTTTACATGTTCACTGTATTACAACTCTGGGATTTATTATGCTTTTCATTTTTTTATTCTCATTTATAAATGGGCCTGGAAAGTTATAAATTTTACATTTTTAAATTAATGTATAATCAGTTCAGTTTATCTTTCTACTAAGGTTAATTGTGCACTTTAAATAAAGGATTTGTTGGATCAGAGACATAAGAAATGAGAATTTACCTGGTTTCTAAATGTATGTTCACTTTAATTCTATTGAATTCTACCAAGGGGGAATAAATGATGCTGACTTTGTACTTCTTGTACTAATTTTTTGTATCAACTCATAAACTTTGAAAAAAATTATAGGGAATTTAAATAATCCTGTTTTATGAATTTATCAAAATGTTTTTCCTCATATAAATATAAACTATAGAACTAGGCATGGTGGCACACACTTGTAATCCCAGTACTTGGGAGGCTGACACAGGAGGATCACAGGTTCGTGGCCAGCCTCAGATACTTAGTGAGGCCCTCCACAACTTAGTGAGACCCTGTTTCAAAATAAAGAATGAAAATATAGGACTGGGGGTATAGCTCGGAGGTAGAATGCCCCTGGGTTCAATCCCCAGTACCACACACACACACACACACACACACTATATATATATATATATATATATATATATATATATATATATATATATATATATATATACACACACACACACTATAGTGTTGATCAAAAGGAAGCATTGTGTGATTTCATAATGTAGTCTTAAACAAAATAAAACGGCCCACTTTGTATCTTTCAAGAAAATGCAGATATTACAATCTGCTTTTTAAAGAAAATATGAATTGTATGATCTATCCTTTATACCCTATGGCTGTGCTATAAAAATGAATATGATTAAAAAACTGAGCTAACTTCAAGGATCAAGGCATTTATAGCCATTTAAAAATATACTATATATGGAAATTTTAAGTTTTATTTTTATGATCTGTGTTTACTCTTAGATTAGTAGTATATTATTATCTTTTACAAGGATGGTACTATTCCTTGATTCTAATATATTGTTTTTAAAAATATAAAATAATTTAATCTAATTCATTTAAGATAGAAAATTACTTATAATAAGCTTAGCTGAAGGTGAAGAATGTGAGTCTTTGTAGTGTAGAAATCAAAGAACTCACATTGCTTTAGATGGACCTGGAAAAATGCCATGTGTCTGACCAACAGATGTTCACCATTTATCATTTCCCTTTGTTTCTCAAAGCAATGGCGGACTGTCCTTCTAGCATACAGCTGCTTTGTGACCATGGGGCCTCTGTGAATGCCAAAGATACAGTAAGTCAGTTTATGTTTATTCTCCTTTCACCTCACGTATTCTAACTTTTGCATTTTAGAGCTCTGTTGTCTTCATGTTGGTTTATTTTTCTTGTTGCTTAGGATGGGCGAACACCACTTGTTCTTGCTACTCAGATGTGCAGGCCAACAATATGTCAACTGCTAATAGATAGAGGAGCAGATATTAATTCCAGAGACAAACAAAACAGGTACTTCTTTTATCTTGGTTCCTAGGAAGCAGCTAGATGCCCAGCAATTCTGAAAGGTTGCTGCTGTAACTTGGCCTCTCTGTCTCCTGCTGTCCCCTTCCTTGGCTTGTTCTTCCTTGGAATTAACATCTTCTTCTCACTTTTCTTCCAAACCTGCTGAAGAAGGAAGAAAGAAACTTGGGAAGATGAAAGGATTAATGTTGAATAAAAACAGTGATTGGGGCCTATATTTAGGTCAGAGAACTGAAGGAAAGAGGAATTATATCCCAGTATTTAGGCTTTAAAAAAAGTCTTTAATGAAATGGGCACACATGAGAAAAATAAATAAAAATTCATCTACAGTTTATTTCTTCACTTGTGCATTTTTCGAGATTTAAGTGGTTCTTGGGTGTTGTGTTTCTTGGGTGTCGTGGTTCTTGGGTGTCCTGATGCTTGACCTGCATCAGTTTAGATTTTGAGGTGTTTCTTCTTAGCCTGCCAGGACTCAGTGCTCTCCTCTTCTCTGAAACTGAGTCCATTTCTGTACACTAAGTTGGCTTCCTTTAGTTTGCTGTTCCTCCTGTATCTGGATGTATTCTAATTCGCTTGCTCTAATCATTTCTGTCCATAGTTCTCCCTTTCTCTTCTATGTCCAGTGTATCTGGTGCTTGCTATAATTCTGGTGTTTCTAGTTGCAAAGTGTCTGATGACAAATAACGAAATACACTCCCCCATAATTAGTTGAACTTTAACAATTTAAACTAAATTTTGTGGGTTTCTATAATTACTAATAAAATTCTTTTCTTTCTTTTTCGGTACTAGGGATTGAACTCAGGGGCATTCTACCTCCGAGCTATACCCCTAGCCCTATTTTTTATTCTTTATTTTGAAACAGGGTCTCACTAAGTTGCAGAGTGCCTCACTAGGTAGCTGAGGCTGGCCGCGAACCCTGATCCTCCGGTCTCAGCCTCCCAAATGCCAGCAAGCATTACAAGCGTGCACCACCACACCCGGCTATTCTTTTCTTTTTGACTACTTTTATCCTTCTAAATTGTATCCTATTGTTTGTAGTTCATTGGAATGGAACACATATAATAAAATAACCTTTAGATCTCAGATTTTATAGCTCTAATTATTTTTTATTATTTAGGCATCTCAAAGGAGAACATTCTTAAGCAATCAAATCATTAATGTGATTAAGAAAGTGGAATATTTGAGTCACTTTGTTTTTACAAATACTGTAATCTGGTTCTCCAAGCATGACCAAGAAAACTTGATTCTAAAATTAAAGTTTAGGATCACCAAGGGATGATCTGGTTGATTCATATATAATGCCATATTTTTATAGCTATCATATTTTTCAAAGCACTTTTTCCTCTCCTTGAAAGTTCACAAAAAGCCAGGGAGGTGGGGCAATACATGCTATATATACTAGATAGCAGATGGTCTTAAAAATATAGTTCTATATTCAAGTTTTTTTCTGTTTTATCTTTAGCAATTTTTCTACCTAATAACAAAAGTTTGAAAATGCTTATTTTGTTCACAGTACTAGCAACTATACACAAGAAAGCATACATAAAAGAGTAAAGGCAAGAATGAAGTTTCTTATGAAATCCAGTATTCACAATAGAAGATAGAATTAGAGATAGGTGAAATCATTTTATTTTATTAGGTGTTGGCTCCTTTAGCAGTAAAAATAGAGGATTTGACAAAATAATTTCTAGGGTCCTTCTGGGTTTCTACTAAAATTTAATTGTTTTAAAATTGAACTAAGCCGGGCATGGTGGCGCATGCTTGTAATCCCAGCATTTGGGAGGCTGAGACCGGAGGATCTGGGTTCGAGACCAGCCTCAGCTACCTAGTGAGGCACTCCGCAACTTAGTGAGACCCGGTTTCAAAATAAAGAATAAAAACTAGGGTTGGGGGTATAGCTCGGAGGTAAGAATGCCCCTGGGTTCAATTCCCAGTACCGCAAAAAAAAAAAAAAAAAAAAAAAAATTGAACTAAAATGTAATTATTACCTGATTACTGTTTGCCAGAGCAGAATTTGATTCTTCTCTGGGAAGAGGAGAGATATATAGGGAAGTTTGTATGATATGGTTCAGTTCATGAAAGGATTTTGAATAGTTGGATTTTGAGCAGATGGAGTGACAATATTATTTGTGGAAGATTTTTATGGTAATTATAGGACATTGAAGAACTAGAACCAACAAAGTTAGTTTGGTAGAAGTAATTAAAGTATATGAAATAATGAAAGATTTTAGCTCTGCAAACTAAAGATACAAAGAAAATGTTTTTTATAAATGTGATAAAATTAAAATATAAAATTATGAAGTAAAATCTGTATGTGTAACAAGTATAACCTCTTAAAGTAGTGTGTGTTTTAAAAAGAAAGGCTCTGGCAAAATATTTCTGAATGATTTCCTTGAATTTTCTCAAGGTCCTTTATTCTTCCATTCTCCTTTTAGAACTGCTCTCATGCTGGGTTGTGAGTATGGTTGCAAAGATGCAGTAGAAATCTTAATTAAAAATGGTGCCGACGTAAGCTTGCTGGACGCTCTTGGCCATGATAGTTCTTACTATGCAAGAATTGGTGACAATCTGGACATTCTAACCTTACTGAAGATTGCATCAGAAAATACCAACAAAGGTACTGACAGTTTTCTATGACTAGAAAAGTTCAGGTTAATAAAGACCAGTTGTTTAAAGACAACTGATAAAGATACAGTAAGCAGCAGTAAACAAAACAGTGTTGATTCCTCTTCTTCTCTACCATGGAGTTGCTTGATTATCTCATAGACTTTGTTCTGAGGCAGCCCGCGTTGCATCCGTTGTCTGGTAAACTTTTATGCACCGTGGACTGTTTTAAGACCTGAGGAGCCAGGATCAACTCAAGTGTTTTGCTAATATTTTTAATTGGAACAAAAATTGTACACATTCATATTATGATAAGGAGTGAAGCTCCTAACTTTTATACTGTGTTTTAAAGAGTCATTGTTTGGATGTGTATATAAAATATTCAACTAACATGTATTGAATGCCTGTGTCAAGTATTTTTTGTTATTATTTATAAAAGAAAAATTGGAAAATACAGAAAAGGACAATGAATAAAGTTAGTCATGCATTCTACCAGTTGAGAAGTCTCTGTTAATATTTTGAACCATATCCTTCCAGTTTTTTCCTTATTTGTAAAACGGGGGTCACTTTTAATACTGAGTTGTAGCCTACTTTTTTGTAATATATTTTGAAGCCTTTTATTCATAAGTGTTTTTTCTACAGTATAATTTTTGTTAATGCATGGAATTCTATTTATTTATTTATTTATTTATTTATTTATTTATTTATTTATTTATTTATTTTACTTTCTGTGGCACTGGAGATAGAAACCAGGGACATTCTACCTCTGAGTTGTACCCTCCTGCCGTATTTTATTTTAAATTCTGAAACAAAATCTTACTAAGTTGCTGAGGGCTTCACTAAATTGCTGAGGCTAGTCATGAACTTGTGATCCTCCTATCTCAGCCTCCTGAATATTGGGATCACAGGTATGTGCCACCATGCCTGGCTGTAAGATTTATACTTATATACTACCTATATAGTGTTTTGCTAATATGTCCTTACATGTAAATATTTTGATATATACTCTTGAGATCAGTTTCTAGAAATTGAATTACTGGGTTTTAAGGCATGCATGTTTTAAGCTTTTTGTATATTTTAATAAGTTGCCTTTTACTTTACCTTAATATTCTCATACTTAAAAAAATATGATAATCTGGTTGTCAAAATGTTATTTTAAGCATGAGTTTTGGAAATAAAACTAAGAAGTAGTAAGCTTTATAGGAAATTTTAAATTTTATTTCATATTGGTTCAATAGTATAATTAGGAAATGCACATCATCTAAAATGCATTATAGTTCCACTATTTTTCTCCTTAAATCTTTAGGGAGAGAACTTTGGAAAAAAGGACCACCTTTGCAACAGGTAGATCTTAATTTTCGTTTTTAAAAACTGTATGAATTGTGCAATTTAAGTAAAGTGCTTAGTAAAGCTGGTTAATGGTTGTACGTAACTATTCTGAATTTACATGCATGCTGTCTCTCTCATCAGTTAATCATGCCCGTGTAGAATCTAGTATTAAGGTCATGAAATTTTACTAAGATACTATAACTCATCTTGAAACAGTGGATCTTTATCACAATGGATGTATCCAGTGAGAAATAAATAGCCTTCTGACTGGGGCCTTGAATAACCTAACCTTTTTACATATGAGGTATTGAACCTTACTGAGATTAAATGATGAATTTCAGCCTGGCAGATCATAGAGAGTTTTCCCTATTCTCCCTTAACACCAGACCCAAAAGGGAAAATTCTTCCAGTGCAATAAGAAATGAAGAAAACAGAGTTTAAAACTGATATATCCATTGTGATTTCATACCACTGTTAACATTTTTAATTTTAAAAAAGTCTTTTCTATGTGTATTTAAGGACTTTAAAAATTTAAACGTGATACGTGAAACAATTCATATTTTATACTAATTTATTAACAAATCACAGTTTAACTCTCATTTTGTATCCTGGTTAAGTAAATGCCTTACGTTTTCCTCTCATCTCTTTGAGTTAAAGTGGGGTTGGTTTACAGCACTCTTGCTCAAAAGCTAGTGTAGGCAGCTTTCCTCTTCTGCTGGCTGTTCCCTTCCAGGCTTTCAGCTTTTCTCTAGTGAGAGGAACCTGGGCACTTCCAAACCCTGAAGAGAAAGTAATCAGGTACCTTCTAAGCGATTCTAATCATCATTCTGCATCATACCTCTGCCTCTCATCTGAATCTGAAAGCTACATTAAAGTTCATTTTCCATTTCTATCATCAGAATTAAGTAATATGTTCATGCGTGGGTCATGTGTGTTGATACTTTCTTTTCCATCTGGAGCAACTGTTTTCAGCCTTCTCCCTGCTTCTCAGACAACCCAAGTAAGAGTAGTGGGAAATAAAATGTTCACTGCTGTGTCTGTACCAGCCATCTCATGTAGAATCAGAAAAATGAGTTCTGAAATGTACAGATATTTACAATAAAGAATTATTGAACATTTATGTGGGAATGGTACTCTGTTCAGTACTCCTGGGAATTATCAAAAGAATCACAAGGAGTAATATTCTAGGAGCAGTAATAGTAATGGCTCCTAATTCTAATGTTTCCATCATTTATTGAATATATTTATAGGACATATACTGAAATAGGATTTGTTCTTGTACTAAGGGATGTATAATACCTTAGTACATATATTAAGAAGCCTATGATATAGTTGCAAAAGGAAGACTTAATGAATAATTAGCATCATAGCAGATGCTTTGAAGGAAAACAGGAATAGGACGAAGAATATGGGGACTCTAGGAGACGCCTCACCGGCTGAGGGAAGACACACCCCAAGCTCCTGATGAGGGAGCATGTTTAACCCATGCATGGGGCAGTAGAAGGCCAGTGTGGCAAGAGTGCTGTGTACATGGTGGAGGAGGCAGGAGAAGAGACTGGTAAAATAACCAGGTGCTAGGTTAAGAAAGACTTTGTCTGGTATGGACTTTGGATATGTATTTTCCAATGACTGATGGCTAGCAGAAGGCAGGATGTGAACAAGGAAGGTTCTCTTAGAGTGCTAAGAAGGCTTAAACAGGAAACCGGGTCTTCACTGATGGAGTTGACCCAGTCTGCCTGAGCTGGGGTGGGTGGACAGCGGCAGCAAGTGGGTGAGGATTCTGAAGGGAAGGCTGGGAACTAGAGTGGTGTGATGAGCTGGGCATGGTGGGGTCTAACTGTAGTACCAGCTTCTCCAGGAGCCTGAGGCAGAAGGATTGATTGAGCCCCTACTAGTTCAAGAGTGGCCTGGGCAATGTGTTGAGACCCTGACTCAAAAACAAAAGATGAGATTGGTAGGTTGAAGTGAGCAGATGTCAGATGCCTCTTGAAGAATAGTCCTTTGTTAGGATGAAGCTAAAAATGTACTTTGGAAATTGTGGCTACAGAATATCTTTTACATGGGACATGCTTCTTGAATTCTAGATTCAGACTAACTAGAATGATAATTAGACAACTTGATTAAACAAAACTCAACAAGTAATACAAAACATAAAAAAATTATCTTGCTAAATTAAAGCAGTAGCTTTAAAAACAAAACAAAAACTCCAGAGGAGAGAAATAGCTTTCTAAATTAGTTATTGTGCAGATTTAAAGACCAATTTGGATATAAGGGAAAAAAAAAAGAGGTTATTTGTTCTCTTGTTTAATCATTGTGTTGTGCTTTTGTTTAAGCAAATCTCTAAGCTGGATATATATATATATATATCCAGATATATATATATATATATATATATATATATATATATATATATATATATATATATATATAAATCCTGGATGAGAGGATTGTGTCTCTTCCTTAACACACCTCTTGATACTTTGTTATAACAGTGCTCAGAAAAGAAAATAATCCCCATATTGTCCTTCAAATTTAGTGTGATTTATTTTTCCTCTATCTTTTAAAAATTAAATTCTTCCTTTGGAGTGGTCGGTGGTGCTTAATAGTACAACTTTCATTTTGTGTCTAGGAAAACTTTTTATTTTGTGAGTTTAGTTTAAATCATACGTTTAAAAATTCTCTTAGTGTTTTAAAATAAATTGTGATGTACTTAAAGCCTGTATCCTTCAAGATGCTGTCCATTTGGGGATTTTAAGTGGAAATACTGCCACCTTGTGTTATATACAGACAAATTTAATGTTGGGTGAACTCAAAATCTTTAGTTGGATGTATTGCCTGTTGAGAAAAATACATTTTTCTATCTTCTCATACTTGTTAATCTGTCTTTTTTTAATGTTTTACCAAAGCGAAATTTGACACACATTCAAGATGAAGTAAACATGAAGTCAAATCAGAGGGAACATCAAAATATTCAGGTAAAAAGAAAATAACATTTGGTGTCTTCCTGTAAAAAGAATTCTAGTAAGACTCTCAGCAACTTAGTGAGACCCTGTTTCAAAATAAAAGTAAAATAGGGCTGGGGTATAACTTGGAGGTAGGATACCCCTGGGTTCAATCCCAAGTACCACCAAAAGAGGATAATAAATAAGATAAAAGTAAGAAGAATTCCACTGTTGTTTGTAGTGGAGTGGGGGCAAGTGGAGCAAAAGAGCAGGCAAAATGGGTGGGGAAAGGAGGAGAAGCTTCTTATGGCTTATGACTCTTATTTTCTTGCCCAATCCCTTCTATTAGAATTGACTTTTGTTATTAGAGTTTGGCTCAGTATTATGTAATTAAATTATATAACATACAAGAAAGTATTGTTTTAATGTATATAAGAAAAAATAAGCTGGGCATGGTAGCGCATGGCTATAATCCCAGTACTTGGGAGGTTGAGACAGGAGGATCAGTGAGGCTGTCAGCAATTTAGTGAGACCCTGTTTCCAAATAAAAATAAAAATCAGGCTGGGGGTGTAACTTGAAGGTAGAAAACCCGTGGGTTCAATTCCCAGCACCACACACACGTGCACACGTGCGTACGCACGCACACACACACACACACACACACACACACACACACAGAGTAAATAATTTAGCAACTTTATATATCTTTTAGTTGATTTAAATATATCTTTCTGATATAAAATACACATTTATGTTCATGTAGGAAGCTAATTATGGTGACAAAAGTGATGGTCATTAATGTAAATAACAATAATTTTTTAATTCTTATTTTGATTAAGAAAAAGAATTTTATTAAACTAACCTCACAGTGCTTTTTAACCTTTTAAGTTGGTTAAAGTTTCCCAAAAGTAATTATTATGTAGACTACACTGGAGGAAGAACTCATAATTAGTTTATTTTATCACTGAAACACCACTAAATTATAAATTGAATAGCTACTTTCAATATAATAAAACATGTTATTTGAATTTCTTAGCTTTCTTTATAGTGTTAAGAAACTGAACTATGTAGCTTTAAGTAGAAACTTTTCATGTCTTATCAAAGACCTGAAATGATGATTAGCTTATCAGAAGTATTTCATATTTGTATTTGTTAGCTATCATGGGGCAGTAATTTTTATCACTGATCTTTAGATTTTCAATTATTTGAGTGTCATTGAAACTACTGTATCATTTGTACTTAAAGCTGTTTTATATATGTATGCATTGGTATGATAGTGAACTGCTTTAAAAAAATTCTTCTATAAGAATTCCTCTTTTAAGATTATCTGTTTTCTTTATTATTTAAGGATCTGGAGATAGAAAATGAAGATTTGAAAGAGAGGTTGAGAAAAATTCATCAAGAACAAATTATACTATTGGATAAAGTCAATGGTTTGCAACTACAGCTGAATGAGGTAAATAATATGCATAATTTTCAAAACATTCAAGAACCGGTTTACCACATATATTCATCATTTCAAATCATAATGCTAACGGAGGTAAAATCAGGTCATTGTCTTGAGGAAAGTTGTATCTTACTTGACACTTGTAATGTTACTTAAAAAGTTGCCTAGGCCAGTTGATCATTTAGGATGTGTAAGGAGATGTTCAGGGGATAAGGAGAGATCACTGTGGGCTCCTGCTTCTGAGGGGGCACTTCTGGCAGGAGAGGATATTTCACTAAATTTTGAAGGAAGCAAGAGGTAACCAGAAGACATTCTAGAAAGCATAGTTTTAAGCAAAATTACAGAAGTAATCTGTATTATATTCTCTGTTTTGTAAAAATTGAAATGCAAGACATAAATCTTCCTTTTTAGAAGAAACATTGAATATGCAAAACCCTGTATAGTCAGTCAGTTCCCTCTTTAAATGCATATTATATCATATGTATGACTTATCACAGGTGACATGATATTTATATCTCAAGAGTAATAATTAAGCCAATGATTGAGAGAACTGTCCTTTTGGTTCTCATTTTCTCTATCACCTTAATATCTTGCTATTTATTTTAGATTTTCCTAAAACTGAACATATCCAAAAACAAATTTATTATCTGAACTACAAATCAGTGATCACCTTTTTTGTTCTAAGAGCCTCAACAACTGTCTTTGTATCTGCACTGATCTTAGTATGGTATAAAGTTTGCTCCAGGTGTTACACACAAAGAGAAATACATACAAACTGAAAAGTCCAATTAAAAGAAAATAGAGATAATTGTTGATAATCAAGAACTGAAGAAAGAGATTTAAGATTATCGTGCACTCTGTGTACCAAGCTGGATAAAAAAAACTATAGGCACAGCTAAATATTACTTTGTATAACTGCTACACACCATTAGATTTAAAGAGAAAATGTTAAAAGTGATTAGAAAGGAAAGATAGACTGGCAAGAGAATTTATGTTGGCAAAAAGAGAGACCAGTAATATCTTAAAAATGCTAGTAACAACGAACCTCAACCTAGACTTTTGTTCCCAAGTAATCAAGAATGAGGGCAAAACAAAGACATTTTCAGACTTCCAAAGACTAAGAATTTGTTACCCACAGACCTTCAGAAAAAGAACTACTGAAGGATATACTTCAGCATGAAGAAAGATGAACTAAGAGGAAAGATGTGGGATATGAGAAATACTGATGAGCCCAGAAGATAAATTATGTTGGTAAAATAAAAGAAGAAAAAAAACGATAATGCTGTAGTTACCTATTGAATGTTAAGTGCCTTAATAGACTTGAGAAATTGAAATCTAAGGCTAACAGTGGGGACAGTGAAATGATTTATAATGCAGAGCCTCTAAAAGGCTCAAGAGCTGGTGGTACCAGCTATCTCTGGACTTGAAAGTAAAAGCTAGATGATTGGTTAAAATTCTGTTTAAGGAGCAGGTTCCTAAATCCCTCACTCATTTCATTCAACTGCAATTGCCCCTTTTTACCTTATACCCTCAGTAGAAGAGGAACTCTGAATGGAGGACCCCAAGTATAGTGGAAGGTTGGTGTACCATAAGAAACACCCTAGATTAAGTGAATGTTGGCATTCTGAGTGCTGAGACTTTGCTGGTCTGTATCTCACCACGCTTAGCTACCAGAACACTGCCAGTGACTCCCTCACCAGCCAGCCAGCATATTGAAGTCTTCTCAAAGGAATCTTTGAGATATTTTCCCAAGAGGAAAATATTTAAAAACACTGAAGCATGAGAGGTTCCTTAGCTAGTTGGTCCAATCATATTTTCTTGTAAAGAAGCCCATAGTCATACCTAGATTTAGACCTTTTAGTAAGCTCTTTAGTTTCTTCATTTTTGAATATAAGAAATCAAGGTGCTAGATATCTGAGGAGAGCCTCAGTGGTGGAAGGTAGAGACTAAACAATCATGGGAGAAACTCAGAAGAAATGGATTGTGCAAAGGAAAGAAATTAAAAATAAAAAACCAAACTGCTTATTAATATCTCCAGTGAGATAAGAAGATATCATATCTATGAGTTAATAAGAAGAGGTTGCTTTGAAAAGGGAACATTCTGGTATCAAAAATAAAGCTGGGAGAATGTCCTGCAAGTATAAGAAAAGGATAAAGACTCAGCAAGTAGAAAACATTAAGAGAGCAGAATAAGAGGTCCAACATCTGAGTAATTGGTGTTACAGAAAGAGACTACAGAGGGGACAAAGTCATCAATAAAAAGTATCTAAAGAAAACTTCCCAGAACTAAAGACATGGTTTCTCCATGTTGAGAGCACCCACAGTAGATGAAGCTAACAATCATTATGAAACGTGAGATAATTAAGGGCAAAGCAGATTCTACAAATGTCTCTACTCTCCCCACAAAAAGTCAAGTCATATGTTCAAGAATCGGAACTCAAAATGTCCTTGAGTCTTTCAGCCCTAACATTGGAAATGAGAAGGCAGTGGAGCAATGCCTTCAGAATTTTGAAGAAAAAAAATTTCATGCTAGAATTCTGTAGCCAGCCAATGAATTAGAAGATAGAATAAAGATCTCTTCAGATACACAAGGTGTATTAGCTACTCATGTGTAATGAGTTGCCCTTAAATTTAGCAGCTTAAAACTGCAAGTGTTTATTGTCCCATACATTTTCTGGAAATGCCTTTGCATTGTGGGTCTGCTCAAGGCCCTCATGAGGTTGCAGTCAAGCAGTATCTGAAGGGTTAAATAATTTGCTTCCAAGCTGACAGATGTAACTGCTGTCAAGAGGCCCTTATTCCTTGCCACGAGGACTTCCTGTAGGGCAGCTCATGACAATATAGTTCAACAACAAAAAAATTAACTATTTTGATTTTAACTCATTAATCCTGGACTTTATAAAGACAGAATACATACATTCTTTTCAAGTAAGTGTACAAGAATAGTAGTTTTGATGTTCATTTTATTGTAATCCAAATATTTAAAAGTTTTGAAATGGGATGTTATATACAACCATATATATGTGACATTTCACAATAAGAAAGCTAATACCAAAAAAGAAGGCCATTCTCAATAATTTAGGTGGGAGGTAATAACAAAGGACTGAATTATAGTTGAGGCCATGGGATTGGAGAGGAAGCAATAGACAGAAGATGTGAGGGGGAAGAGCAAGTAGGACTTGGGGATTCTTTTGCCTTAAAAAAAAAAAAAAAACAAACCCAAAGTGCTTCTGAAGCTTGTGAGAGAATGAACAGTAGCAGCAGACTTGGTGCATATAGACGTTTTCTTCTCATATCCTTGTTCCCTTTTAAAAATGTGTTTACAAGGTTCAAAACTTAAGCTTTCAAGAATTAAAATACATTTCTTTTTCTTAAATTTAGGAAGTAATGGTTGCTGATGATCTGGAAAGTGAGGTGGGTTGAAATATTTTATTTTAAACCTGTAAAAATTGTTTTGTAAATTGAGAATAACATTCTAGTAAAGATTTAAGTCCTGAATTGAGATGGAGACCAGGATTCTATTTCTTTTTTTAATACTCTATTGGTGCATTGTAATTATACATCATTGTAAGATTCAAAGTGATAGTCATACAAGCACACATTCCTCGGTATAGCTCCCTCCCCATCCCTCTCCACTCCCTCTTCCTCCCTCCCTGTGCTGGTGAGATTGGCAGTGATGCCTTCATCTATGGACATCACCTTATTTGAACTCTTCCCTTTCTCAAGCCTTGTTTTTCCTCTCCCCACCTCCCTCCCCAAACCCCTTCCTATTGGTCTCTCTCCCCATTTAACAAAGTCCCCTTTGTTTCCCATTTTCCTCTATTTTCCCCATATGAGAGAAAGCATTCTACCCTTGACTTTCTGAGACTGGCTGATCTCACTTAGCATAATATTCTCTAGTTCCATCCATTTTCCTGCAAATAACATAATTTTGTTCTTCTTTATGGCTGAGTAAATTTCCATTGTTTATATATACCATGTTTTCTTTATCCATTCATCTGTTGATGGACACCTAGGTTGGTTCCATAGTTTGGCTATTTTGAATTATGCTACTTGTAAACATGGGTATGCATGTATCACTATAGTATTCTAACTTTTGGAAAGATACCAAAGAACAGTATAGCTGCCATATACTGCTTCCATTTCTAGTCTCTTTGAGGAATCTCCATACTGATCTCCATAGTGGTTGTACTAATTTACAATCCCATCAACAGTGTGTAAGCATTCCCATTTCCCTATATCCTCGCCAGCATTTATTATTGTTTGTATTCTTGACCATTATCAGTAACTGGAGTTAGATGGAATTTCAGTGCAATTTTGATTTGTATTTCTCCAATTGCTAATGAAGATGAATATTTTTAAATATATTCGGCCATTTGTATTTTTTTCTTTTGAGAAGTCTGGTTATTAAAGAAAAAAACAAAACCTGTACATTACTGTAAAATTGTTTGAAATGTAGTTTTCTATGAAACATGTAATGAAATGATGAAAAAATCTATTATAGGGAATGTCTGAAAATACTGAGATTGAAAACAACAGAAATTTTAATTTTTCAGAATATTGTTTGTAGTTATTGTATACTTTATTAGTGTTTTTATATCAATTATCAGCTCTACTAGTTGTTGAAATTTACCAGGTTAGAGAAAATAATAACTTCAGTTCTCAAAGTAATTCTAATTTACATTTTGTAAAACACATTTTTAACCTAATTTCGAGCACAGGGTGATTTACTCTGTATTTATTCCTTTCTGTTACAGAGAGAAAAGCTGAAGTCCCTTTTGGCAGCTAAAGAAAAGCAACATGAAGAAAGCTTAAGAACTATTGAGGCTCTGAAAAATAGATTTAAGTATTTTGAGGTATAGAAAGCTTAAATTATTTCTTATAACTCATAGTGAATTGTAAGGGGCTTGGCATCAGACTCAAATTTGAATTATAACTTTGTTTGTTATAGTGTGACCTTGGACAGTTTATTCAAAGTCTCTGAGTTTGTTCCCTCTTTGGCAAAACTGGGGCCATTTCCCTTTCTGAGAGTTGCAGAGGTTAAATGAGATCATTTCAATTGATCGGCATGTAGCTGACATTTAGTTCTATTCCAGTTTGTCTTCCCTAGCCATCTTTGGTTTCCATTAATGCCTTTTCAAGACTTCATATTTTCACTTGTAAGTTTACAGTGATTATGATGGCAAAACTAATAAATCATCATATAATGTATGGTGGTATGACCAGGGTTATCTCAGGAAAGACTATGTGTATGTGGATTAATTAGAACACTTTGGTGAGAGTGGTAAATTAATAAGACTCGGATCAGATACTCATCTTTGGTTGAATCAATTAGTTTTAAGTTTTCCAAAGCCGGTTTCTAAAATTTTATT
Source organism: Graphiurus murinus (assembly GCA_004027655.1). NCBI lineage: Eukaryota > Metazoa > Chordata > Mammalia > Rodentia > Gliridae > Graphiurus > Graphiurus murinus. Next base: position 60,334 of record PVLC010001659.1, read on the forward strand.
GAAATATAATATATTAAAAAGTACACATGCTAGCCGGGCATGGTGGTGCATGCTTGTAACTCCAGTACTTGGGAGGCTGAGACAGGAGGATTGCAGCTTTGTAGCAGCCTCAGCTACTTAGGCCCTATTTCAAAATAAAGAATAAAAATAGGGCTAGGGGTATAGCTGGGAGATAGAATGTCCCTGGGTTCACTCCTCAGTACTGCAAGGAAAAAAAAAAAAAAAAAGTACACATGCTTAAAGTACTAAAGTTAATTCTTAAAATTTGAACACACCCAGATCAAGAAACAGAGTATTACCAGTACCCATAAGCCTCCCTCATACTTGTGGTGATTAGTGGCTTCTCACCACTAATCACTTGTCTCACATTGGGCCTGACTTTTAACTGCATAGATTCATTCTGCAGTGCCACAGTATATATTGTATAAATGTTATTCCTCTCTAGGGGGCACTGAAGAAGGAGAATGATTTAGAATAAATCTTTTATACCTACTAGGGAATGTAACTCCAAAGTAGACTTAAAAAGTGTCTTAGTCAACTTGTGTTACTATTACAAAGTAGCCGAGTCTGGGTAATTTATATATATAAAAAAAACCCAGAAACTTATTTCTCAAAGCTTTGGAGGCTGGGAAGTCCCAGATCAAGGTATCCTCATTTGCTGTCTGGTGAGGGATTTCTGGAGCATTCTCATGTAGCAGAAAGGATGAACACTGTGTCTTCTTTTGGCAGAAGGTGAAAGGGCTAAAGGGACAAAGCTGATTCCCTGAAGCTCTTTTGTAAGGCGAGCCCTCATGAATAATCAGTTTTCCCAAAACCCCAGTCCTTAATACCACCACAGTTAAGTTTCACACATTTGGGGGGCATGTTGGTCATAGCAATGAGTATACTTTTTTATAAATAAAAAGCTGTGTGTGCAGGTATGAAAAATAATATAAAATATAAACAAGTCTCACAGACATAATGTTGCATGAAAGGAAATCAGACACAAAGAGTAGATATTGCAAATATCCAAATTACAGGTGTCAAGTTTTGATGATGAATACTTCAAACTATTCTAAGTGTAAAATCAGCATGACAGTTAGGAGCACCAAGTAGCTAGATGCCTGGGTTCAAGTTCTGACTCTCCCACTTCCCATCTGTGAAGCTCCTCACTGGATAAAACTCCCTATTCCTCAGCCCACTCACTTATAAAGTAGATAATAATGAAACTGATCACATAGAGTTGATAGCACAAATGCTACACAAAGCAGTTCCTAACACAGGGTCAATGCTGTGAAAACAATGGCTATGGCCAATTCTATTTTGATGAAGTCCCAAAGCAGATAAACTAATCTGTGTTGTTAGAATAGAGACCACTCTTTGCTACGTGGTTACTGGCTAGAGAAAAGCTTCTGGGCTGCTGTAAACACTCCATATCTTGACATGGGTTGTGAGTACACAAGATGCATATGTGCAGAAGGTCATCATACTATACACTTAATACCAATATACTTTTCTGCAGGTGAGTTTTACCTTCATAATTTTTTGAAAATAAAACAAAAAAGTGTATTATGACTGCACTCTAAGGATTATTCGGAAACACAGGTTTATAAACTAATGAATGATCTGATTATAGGGGCTTCTATCTTTTTTGCCGTTGAAGACTCCCTTTTAAGGGTGATGGTGAAGCCTGGCCATAGCCATTGTTTTCACAGCATTGACCCTGTGTTAGGAACTGCTTTGTGTAGCATTTGTGCTATCAACTCTGTGTGATCGGTTTCATTATTATCTACTTTATACGTGAGTGGGCTGAGGAATAGGGAGTTTTATCCAGTGAGGGGCTTCACAGACGGGAAGTGGGAGAGTCAGAACTTGAACCCAGGCATCTAGCTACTTGGTGCTCCTAACTGTCATGCTGGTTTTACACTTAGAATAGTTTGAAGTATTCATCATCAAAACTTGACACCTGTAATTTGGATACTATTCATATATTACTTTAGGGGATATACTCTTCATGTCTTAGGAACCAATCATTTTTCTCTGTAGCTTTAGACAAACTCCAGTTGTTTAGTTGTAAAGATTTTAATTTTCAGTAAGTTCTATAATAAGCTACAGAAAGGTAACTTATTTTTCTTGCCACAATATCAATACATAGTTATTTTTTAAAAATTAAAAAATAAGCCAGGGAAGCCAGGTATGGTGACGCATGCTTTTGTAATCCCAGTACTTGGGAGGCTGAAACCAGAGGATCCGGGTTCACGGCCAGCCTCAGCTACCTAGTGAGGCATTCCACAACTTAGTGAGACTCTGTTTCAAAATAAAGAATAAAAAATAGGACTAGGGGTGTAGCTCAAAGGTAGAGTGCCCCTGGGTTCAATCCCCAGTACCGCAAAATAAATGAATGAATGAATGAATGAATGAATGAATAAATAAATAAATAAATAAATAAATAAATGTCAGGCATGCCCACATGGTGGCTCATGCTCGTAATCCCAGTACTTTGGGAGGCTGAGACCAGAGGATCTGGGTTCGCTGGTCAGCCTCAGCTACTTAGTGAGGCCCTCCTCAATTTAGTGAGACCCTGTCTCAAAATAAAGAATAAAAAATAGGGCTGGGGGGTGAAACTCGGGGGTATAATGCCCCGAGTTTAGTTCAATCTCCAGTACTGCAAAGCACACACACACACACACACACACACACACACACACACACATACACACACACACAATGCCAGGCATGGTGGCACATGCCTATAATCCTAGTACTTGTGAGGCTGAGACATGAGGATTGCCAGTTTATGGCCAGCCTCAGCAACTTAGCAAAGCCCTCTGCAACTTAGTGAGACCCTGTTTCAAAATAAAAAATAAAATAAGCCAAGTGTGGTGGCACACACTTGTAATCCTAGTACTCGGGAGGCTGAGACAGGAGAATTGCAGGTTCATGGCTAGCCTCATCAACTTATGAGGCCCTCCGCAACTTAATGAGACCCTGTTTCAAAAAAAGCATAAAATAGGGCTGGAGGCATAGCTTGGAGGTAGAGTGCCCCTGGATTCAATCCCCAGTACCACACACACACACACACACACACACACACACAAATAAAATAAGGCTGTGGATGTAGCTCGGAGGCAGAATGTCCCTAGATTCAATCCTTAGTACCATACTCACACAAATTAGGGAAAATATATTAAAGTGAAAATTAAAGGGAGAAGATAAAGACACCTATAATCTAGTGCTTTTAGCACTTAACCAATATCCTTTTGGTCCTTCATGTATAATTTGTGTATTATATACTCATCCAACAGGTAGAATCATACTGTATATTCTCTTTTATACTTTTCCCCATTCATTATAATGGGGGTATTTTTCTCAGTACATATTGTGAATAAATTTTTATACCAGGAATTTTTTTTAATTAAAAAAAATACCTGGTACACTTTATATGTGGCCCAGTATTTATGAAAACTTCCATTAAAAAGTAACAATTCATCATTTATACAGTCAGCTTTCCATACCCATGGATTAAACAAATTGCAGATTGAAAAGATTTGAAAAAATTTTCCATCTGTATTGAACATGTACAGACTTTTTCTTGTTATATTCCTGAACAACATAACAATTATTTACATAGCATTTACATTGTGTTACGCATTATAAGTAATCTAGAGATGACTTAAAATACAAGGGATGATTTATACATACCATACCATTTTACAAGGACTTGGCATCTGTAGATGTTGGTGCCCTTGGGGGTCCTGGAACCAGTTCCCCATGCATATCAAGGGACAACTTGAATATGTTCTATTGTATCATCTCACAGGCTTAAAAACTTCAAAAACTGCCAGTATGACCATGAGTTGTGTGTAATACTTAATATGTAGGTGTTTCCTATATGTTTATAGAAAACATATGGGGAAATATGGATATTTCAGGATGAGGCTTCCTTTATGCTATAATTCATGCATTTGTTTTTATTTGAGAAATAAAAGAAAGATAATGCAACCAAATTAAATTTTTTGACCTTGTGTGTATAGCCCCCTGTACACATATAAGCCCACTTAGTAAGTTATTACATATTGTAATATTAAATATTGTATAGAATAAAAAAATTAAGCTTATACATATTTTCATACACTTGGGACACTAAGGTTTAATGAGGTTAGCAGTAATTTAGCTATGAAACTCTACACTTCTTATTGTGGTCACCTAACTCAGAATTTTTGCTATGTAGTTGTTACATTTCAAATACAAATACACACTCACATACATGCACTACATCTGTATATCCTTACTCTTGAAGTATAATATTTTAATGTATGGATTAGTCTTTATGTTTTCCTTACTTGGGAAAAGGAGCAACCCAAGTTTATTCTAATTCAAAGTATCTGAAGTATCTCTTACTCTCTTTTTGGTAACTGATGTGCTGACAGATTTATTGCTTACTTGGTGTAAATCTTTGCCTCAGTTTCACTTCTTGCTCCCTCTTTGCCTTCAGATGTAATCTGTATTCTGTAAATTCTGAAAGAAGGCATCACACTAATATTTCATAGCCACTGTGGTAGGGTTCCTGCTCCAACAGTGATAAAGTGAAATGAGTCTTCGATGTGAATGGACACTTCCTTCCTGTTGAGGGAAAGCAGCAGTAAATGCTAGGGGCTGAAAGTTGTTTCAGTTCATTTGGGCCACCTTTTTCTCTGTAGAGCATTAAATTTTTTTCTTGAAACACTTGGCTGCTTTTTCAGAATGCAGAGTGAAGTAGTTTATTCCCAGCTGATCTCTCTAATTGCTGTTAATGTGTGTCTTTTTGTGGGATCAAGTAAAATAATATCAGGAGAAATAAGGGATGTCAAAATGTGGTTTTAATGACTGGATCATTTAGAGCTAAAATAGATGTAGCATTTGAGAAAATGAAACAGCATTTAGCTGACATGTTTTAATTTATGCTTCTGATTTCAGAGTGATCATTTGGGATCAGGAAGTCATTTCAGTAAGTATCAAAGTATGGCTTACCATTATAGTTTACCCAGTTCAAGCAAAAAAAGAACGCTCATGCCTATTCATATGATATTCCTGATGCTGAACTGGACCCACTCCCTTGTGTACTCACCTCAACAGAGGGAAGAGGAAAAGTTCCGTAGGTGAATACCATGACCTCTAGCTTGAAATCTGCTAGTCACCAAGGCCCTATTTTCCTCAGCCACCTATATTTTTAAATTGTACATTATACAAATTACCAAATTAGCCTTTTGATTAGTAGATATATATCTTGTGATATTTGGGGCTTGTTTGTTTATGGAAAGAAGCGCAGTTTTCTGATTTGGAGAAATCAATCTCAGTGCAGGTAAACATTTTAAAGTTACATTAGTTATTAGTTGTTTATTAATTATTTCAGGACTATACATAATCTGTCTTCACTTTTATACACTGTTTACTTTTATACAGTTTCTCTAGAAAACCTTTTTTTTTGCTTCCTAATGAGTATATTAAAATATTCTCTAAGTATAGCAATATTTATCTTATAAATTACATAGACTATCATTTTTGTTTTGACTGTATATTTGATAATAATCATATAGACTATTTAGTCTGATAGTCTTATATATTTCTAAAAACCAGCTTAGTATCTCTTGTTCAGTAAGCTGTAAGTAATTCCTTTATGTTTGTAGAAAGAATAAGGAAAATATGGATATATTAAAACAAGGATAATTTCATGTTGTACTTCCTGCTTCTCTTTTGCTTGAATAATAAAAGAAAGGAAGTAATACCAAATGAATACTTAGCTTACTTTTGTGTGGATATTTAAATTAAGATGTCATTTATTTGGACTTGTTTAGGAAAAGAAGATATGCATCTTAAACAAGGTCAAATGTATATGACCGATTCACAGGTAATACCTTTTTGAATTCCTAAAACATTTAAAGAAAATATTTATACTTTTATAAAAAGAGGAAACAGTCTTATATACTTATTAAGTATGTATATGTTGACTAAAGTTGGTCTTTCTTTCTTGATTAATGAAGCAGAGATTGCTGTTTCTGTGCCTTCTAGAGTATTTGAGATGGTAATAGGCTAAGGTTTGAATTACAGTTTCATTGTCCTTAGTATTACTACTAAATTAATTACTACCTTTGTTCATTATAGCAATCAATTGGCTCTTCAGTTTTGATATGATTAATTCAGAAGGAATTTATTGTTTTGGCTTTGAAATATATATTTCCTTGTAATATACTTTATATTTTGGAAATCCACCTTAAAATAAGGAAAGCTTCCAAGAGACAGAATATTGACTGATTTTCTTTAACTATTTTATCTATTCTTTACCTTTATTTTCCAGTTTATTTCTAGCACCTTCTATAGCTTGCAGAATTGATGTATATTTGGGCTTTTAAGGTTGTGTGTGTGGGGGGGAGGGGGGTACTGAGGATTGAACCCAGGGGAGTTCTACCTCTGAGCCACACCCCAGCCCTATTTTATTTTTTAGTTTGAAACAGGGTCTTACTAGGTTGCTAAGTTTCACTACATTGTTGAGGCTGTACTTGAACCTGCTATCTTCCAGTCTCAACCTCCCAAGTATTGGGATTACAAGCATGCACCACTATGCCCAGCTCTAAAGTTTTGTTGTTGTTGTTTGTTTGGGTTTTTTTGCCATACTTTCTTCTGCAGGCAGAGTGAGTAGGCCTAGGTAATGTCTAAGATCTCTATAAGGTAGAAAATTCTAAGTGTCTTAAGTGGAGAGAATGTTTATCAACTAACCAGTACTTAAGAAGATTAGACAAATATTTGATTGTAATAAGCATAAAAGTTGTGAAGTTGTGTATGTAATTTTTTGGTGAAGTATAGTAATCTTAGTCTAAAGATAGCTGATAAATTGAAGGATAATTTGGAAGTAGACCAATGCCAGGAAATTATTCCATCTTGTCAGTTTTCTTTCTCTTGATTCAGAGGAAGGAAATTTCCATTTAACTGAATAACTGTAAAATCTTCCCACTAGAATAATAGAATAAACTTGTAGCATCTGAGTTTTATCAATGAATTAGTACTTATAAAGAGCCCTTATCATAGTACGCTGTATGGAGAAAATAAAAATAGTTAAATTTAGCCTTTCATGATTGTATCTTCTGAAATTTGGACTATTTCACTCAGAGGTTTACCCATACTTCCTTTTTCTGTCAACACTAATAGAGGGAATAAAGCGTCTATCAAATTTTGTACTAAGATTAAGTGCTTAATTTCATTTTATCTTTCTGAAAGAAAATTTGTTTT